>CAUYLG010034471.1:0-61999 GCA_963573385.1 Cacajao melanocephalus | reverse complement strand
TGCATTGGGTTAGTACATGTTCTTTTAGCTCACAGAAGTTTCTTATTATCCACCTTCTGAAGCCTGATTCTGTCAGTTCATCGCACTCATTCTCTGTCATGCCTTGTTCTCTTGCTGATGAGGAGCTGCGATCCCCTGTAGAAGGAGAGGCATTCTGATTTCTGGTGTTCTCAGCCTTTTTGCACTGGTTTCTTCCCATTTTTGTGGATTTATCTACCTGTCTTTGTAATTGCTGGCTTTCAGATTGGGTCTGAGTGGATGTCTGGCTTGTTGGTGATGAAGTTTTTTCTGTTTCTTAGTTTTCCTTCGGCAGACACCCTTTCCCCACAGAGCTAGGCTTTCCTGGGTTCAGCTGTGCTTACCGTGAAACTCTCAGTCCTCAACGCTTCCAATTGCTGTTCTTGTGGGGATGGGACCAGCCAAGCCTGACTCAAAGGGCACCCAGTCACATATACTCTGCACTGAGAAACGCCGCACCGTGCTGGGGCACTGGCAAAACAGCTGCACCGGCCAAAAGAGTCGCGCTGGCGACCTGAGTGGCTCCTCCGTTGGGTAGCTCCCAGTTTGTGGGCAACAGAAATTCATCTGAATTTGCAGTGTCCACTCGCTCTCTGTGCTTTCACTGGGAGCTACAATCCTGAGCTGTTGTTAGTCGGCCATTTTGGATCTCTCTCCGCCCAGTGATGAAGTTTTTTCTGTTTCTTAGTTTTCCTTTGGCAGACGCCCCTTCCGCACAGAGCTGGACCTTCCCAGTTCGGCTGTGCTTGCTGTGAAACTCTCAATCCTCAGCGTTTCCAATTGCTGTTCTCCTTGTGGGGATGGGACCAGCCAAGCCTGACTCAAAGGGCACCCAGTCCCGTATACTCCGCACCGAGAAGTGCCGTGCTGGGGCGCTGGCAAAACAGCCACGCCCAGCCAAAAAAGTCACGCTGGCGACCCATGTGGCTCCTCCGCTGGGAATCTTCTGGTCTGTGGGCAACAAAAATTCGTCTGAAAGTGCAGAGTCCACTCGCTCTCTGCGCTTTCACTGGGAGCTACAATCCTGAGCTGTTGTTAATTGGCCATCTTGGATCTCTCTCAGAAACAATTTCTTATGGCCTGTCTAATCCATATATCACATGTTTTGAAACATTATATTTTATACTTTTTACCTTATTTAATGATGAAGATTAATCTTTCACCAAAATTATTCTTTCTTTATATTCTCACTCAGTATTTATTATAAAATTAACCATTACAGAGGTGTGAAATTTAGCTCAATTAAAAGTTTAAAATATTGATTCATTCTCTGATAAAGTGGTCATATACCATTGTTTTTGTCAATGCGTTCTAAAAGGAAGTTTTACATGACAACATTTCTGGAATGCATTTTGTTTCCTGGTAACAAAGTCAGATGAATAAGAATATTTTGTTTTTTTCAGCCTTTTCACTTATTCTTTCTGCTTAGTTTATCCTCCAGACAAACATTCCAAATGATAAAAAAAACATATAAAGTAAAATTTAATGAAAGTATTAAAAGAACAAGGTTCTCAATAACACTGTTTTGGCACTGTGCCAAATATGATGTATCCTGTCTTTTGATCTCTAATTATGTAATATTGTTAAATGCCCTTAATATCTGCAATGGTGAAGAGTCTGTTATTGGTAACCAAAATCATTTGTAATTGATACTATTTAAATCTTAGACATGACCCCAAAACAGTAGATAAGAGTTTTCTTTATAATCTAAATTGACCATTATGCAGGACTGTCAAAGAAAGATTCATAGAAGTCACAGAATTATTAAGTAGGAGATCAAATGATAATTTTTGAGCAAACTCTCAAGTTATAGTTAGTTTCATACTCTGTACTCTCTCATAGGCAAGAGTGTAGAGGATGGCCCCCACTAATAAGCAGTAGGATACATGATTAAATGATAGCCTGTAATTCCCTCAGATCAGCTTCAAGGTTGCCTGAGGCATTGAAAAAAACATAGGAGAAAAAGCATGGAAGGGCACTACTGATGCCTAAGCAAAGCTGCAGAGACCAAGCAAGCAAGAACATTTATTTATATGAATGTGTGAGTGAGAGATCTCCTGCAATGGAAGAGTCATTTTCTTGGGAATCCATAAAATGAATCCAACCAGCACTCTGGTGCTAAGTCATGCTAACAATAGCAATCAATGTGAACCTCTTTTGGACTTTATTTCACTTTCCTGTCCAATTCAACGTTAGATGGTTGGGGGCAATCTATTAAATGAGAGAATACTAGTTTGTTCTTGCTGCCTTAAAGTACTATAAATTAAAAAACTTAAAATGGTAGCAATTTGTCATCTTGTGTGCAAATCAACAGTATGACATGGCCTCTTTATACTAAAATTGAGGTTTTAGCAGGACTGTTTTTTATTTTTTATTTATTTATTTTTTTTCTGGAGGCTGTAGGGGAAAATCCATTTCTTTTTCCAGTCTCTAGAGTCTTTCTGCAATCTTTGGCTCATGACTTTCTTTTTCCATGCTTTAAAGCCAACAAAATTGTATCTCTTCGGCCCTTCTTCTGTCTTTAACTTTGCCTCTCTCTTACTCTTTCTGTCTGCCCACAGTCAGAGTTTACAAAGTCACAGTTTACAAAAATGCTAAACGTTTACAATTTTTATAATGTGATTACAGTTGAACTATTTAAAATATATACTAAGGTATAACGTAAAGAAAGCGATGTTAAGGTAAAAATATTTTCCAATTAGCAAGATTTAGACGTTTGGATAAATGTATGTATCATTATTAAATGCATATTAATCTATTCAATTTGCCACAGTCTTAACTTTGCATATTATAGTACACAATCTAGAAAGACAAATTTATGGCTCCAAAACTCAACCAGTTCCTTTTACAAAAGCTTAGAATCAAATTTTGTGGAAAAATAGGTATGGTTTAAAAACTTATGCCTGATATTTATGTAAGATGTTAAGATAAACTGGCTTTCTGTTGTATGGGTATTCTTTAGTGTTTTCAAAACTTTTCTATAAATGTAAAAGTATACTAAAATAAAAACTGTATTGCAAATAGAAATAAAAGAAACAAGTACATTTAACGATGTGGCCATTCAAGTATCTATATAGGAATGAGTTTAATTAAATATGAAGTAAAATTTGGGAGACATTAACTTATGATTTGGCAGTCAAGCTTATATCAAAGTTGATCTTAAATGTAATTCCTGTTATCAATTCAGAAACCAATGACTTACTTCTTAGAAGAATTTGAGTTTACTTAGACTATTTTAATGCTTTATTATAAATTTTATTTGGTAACCAGAGCCTTTAATCTTTGAACTTTAGTTCATTTAGATAAAGATAGATCTGATATTTACCTATTCACAAATAGCAATTATATAAATGTTACTAAATCAGTGATTGAAAATAATAAAGATATAATGATTCAGACTGTAAATATTATAAGTTCATTGGTTCAAATTTTATACATATATTTTTTTTTTTTGCTGAATTGACTTCAAACCTTATAGTGACTAATTTTTTTAGGTGTGCAGAGACAAATTTTATTTTACACCACAATAAAATATTTATATAACTTTACTATATGATTAACAAATGATCATAAATTAATTACTGGCTGTTTAATGGTGTTGTTTATGTTAGTACTTATGCTCTTAGGGAATTATATGCTTTAATTAAAATATATGCATTACCTGCTTTCCAAGAGCCTCACATTCTGCATGAGAAGACATGACTAACACATCAGCAATTGGAGAGAAATATGCCAAATTAGATTACTAATTAGAAACTATGAACTACAGAATAATAAAGTGACAATTTAGCCAAGAGAGAATAATGTGAAATAAAATAAGTGGGGAAAGATTTATGAAAAATATAATAATTTAGATAAATCCTGAAAGAAAATACTAGGAAAAATAAAGAGATAAGGAATAATGATAGGTGACAGTCGAATGCGTAACATTTAACAAGGATACAAAATAAGAATGACAAGGATGTATTTAGATTGCAGAGAAAAAATGTTTTGTGAACATATAGACAGAAACTTTGAGAAACAAGAAGGATTAAGCAATATAGATGGTCTTGATTCAAAAAATAAAATGGTTCATAAATACAACAAGCTTAATCAAAATATTGTATCAGAAATATTGTAGTAGAACCAATTTTGTTATTAACACATAATAATTGTATGTATTTATGAGTACCTGTGATAATTTGTTATATTAATACAATGTAGAATGGTGAAGTCAGAGTAATTAGGATATCCATCATCTCAAATATTTATTATTTCTTTGTGTTGGGAATATTCTAAATTTTCTCTTCTAGCTATTTTGAATACAATAATTATTGGTAACTATAGTCACTTACCATGCTATTGAACACTAGAACATATTCCTTCTATCTAACTGTATTTTATATCAATTGATCAACCTGTCTTTATTCCCACCTCCCACCACCCTTCCTCACCTTTAGTAACCACCATTCTATTCTATATCTCCAGGAAATCAACTATTTTTTAGTTCCACGTATGAGTGAGAACATAGAATATTTGCCTTTCTTTGCCTGGTTTGTTGCACTTAACATATCCTCCAGACTCATCCCTGTTACTGCAAATGATAGAATTCCATTCTTCTTTTGTGGCTGAATAATATTTCATTGTGTATGTTTACCATATATTTGTTTCCATTGTAAAGATTTAGTATTCAACACATCAGAGAAATACAATATTGCAACTAAGACATACCATTTCAAAGGACAGACAGTTTTTCAAAAAATTATGAGGCAAATATTACAATATTAATAGAACATTTTTCTTGTATTTTCAAATGAATACAACCTGGTGATTGTAATACTTCTGATTTGTGTTGCAAAACAACATACACAGAAAAGTTAATAAAATCATACAATTCTTCTTATGTGTTTTTAAACGTATAATATATAAAGCCAGTGTTCAAGTTATCATTGCAGTATGATATAAATGTTAAAATTGTCATGAGGCTATGTAGTACTTCATTGATTTACAATTGAACCAAGTGTCACATTAATTGAAATTCCAGATGAAATTCTTCTAATTTAACTCAAAATCCTTTTAAAATAGAGGTTTCAATGATTCGAATGCATAGGTCATTTCTGTCAAGGATATATAAAATTGAAAAGAAACTCTGCACCTTGAAACAAAAAAAAAAAAGCAGAATAACATGCAAAGTCAGTACTATTCTTGAAACTGACAGAAAGGGCAGTACTTTCTGCCCAGTACTAACAGAAAATCAGTACTATTGAAACTGACAGAAACTGAGACTCCAGAGCAACCAATGACCAAGCAAAAGCAGTGACTCCCTAGGACATAAGGTGGTAGAAAATAGTGTAGGCCACTCTAAGGATAGGCAAGAAGAAATCGAATAAAGTTTAAACAAATTGCTAAAGACCAGCTGTGGGACAGTGTGTCAGTATGAGACCCCTGAGAGCACCAGACAAAAAAGCTCTTTGCAGATCATTGCCTCACGAATGTCTACCTAGTATTCATGGGAAAATGAGAAAGACACAGGGAACAAGAAATAACCAGGAAGCTTCTCTCAGCAGTGCAGGTGTGAAGGAACAATGCCTGCAGCTGTGGGAGAGGCGCATGACCTCAGTCTTATCTGGAAGCTTCTCTCATAGAATAAGAGCAAAAACCAACAAAATAAACAACAATAAGCCTGCCCTTGGAGAAGCATCAGAGAACAGTCCTAAGCCCAGGATCCTATAACAGTAACATTGCAAGTCACCATAGGGAACCAGAGTAGCAACACATCTCAAACCCTGCTCAATATCTCACTATACTGACTCAGTGAAGCCCAACTCTCTCCCACTTAATGGTTCAAATGAGGTCAAATCTAAGTGTTGCATAGGCCGTGGTTGGTCAGGGAGAATTAAAAATTGATGATTAAACACTGTATACAGTCAGAAACTAATAATTATTTATTTTAGTTTTAAAAACAGGTAAATTTCTATGTGAGTTATTATCTCTTTGCAGTAATTAAAAAAATTTGTGTCCAGACATTCTCACTTAAATGTTTCATCTTCATTTTCAGAATGTCTTTAAAGACATGTAAAGAATCACTCCAGAGATTGCTATATATAGATATCTAGATTGCATTGTCCCAAACTAGCTAGTGGACTGGTAATTTGCCATTTAGAAAACTTATTCTGAATATGATCATATTTTCCTAGGTGTGGCGTAGATTAATTTTTTTTGGCCCCATGTCTGTGTGTGTGTGTTTAGTAATAAAATTTCAAAATCTTAAATCTACCACTTTGCTCCTAAACAACACAAGGCTATTACTGTTTTCTAAAAGAATATGAGCAAGCTGTACTCCTAAGATTTTAGGCAGACGTATGAATAAAATTATGCCTTATATACTTGAAAAGTCAATCATATAGCAACTTCCACTAAATTATATTATATTGTGTATCCACTGTCTTATACACAGAACTCCACTCAAAATATACTGTACAATAAAAATACTGTTTGGTGCATTACTTCATCAAATGTTTACCAAAAATTGTGACATTTGCAAAGGAACTTGTTATATCAAAGATACATCAGTTCCTTGTATTTTCTAAGGTCAGTATAAGCTCTAGAGCCAGAGGCCTTCGGCAAGTATGATAGGTTATCTGCTGTAATTACAATCAGTAGTTAGCGGTGCTCATTTCAAAATAGGCACACTGTCTAATTCATTGGCAAGAGTGTAGGTGCTAATTTTGCTTGTAAATGAAAAGAACAAGTGTTTGCCAATTAAATCAAGCAGCTGCTTCGTAGTCAGTAATACTAATAGCTACCAACAGAACTCTAAGCCATTAGTCTAAATTGTTTAATGAACTGCTTTTAATACGTAGTAATGTAGAACCCTGATTCCTTAAAAATGTTGGGCTGGAACTTAGTTATTTAACTGTAATTGACCTCTCAATGGCTCCTCTGCAATTATTATAGTAGGGTAGAGCTAAGATTTAAAAAGTACATTCAATAGAGATTAACATACCAGTATACTTAAATGCAGTCATGTTGGATATGTCTGTGATTTACACTCATATTTATAATCTTCTATGTGTTCAGATTTTCAGCTATTGAGTTTAGGCTGTTTTGCCTATATGTTTTAGTTATAAAGAACACTACTAGGCTACTTATTCATTCTTTTCTATTTATTGTTACCCAAATAGCATCCTCAGTTGATGAAAATGATAGGAAACCATAAATGTAATCCCAATTTTCTGAGGCAGTAACTGAATACTACACATCTTAAAAACTGTATAGAATTATGTTAAAAGTTTTGTGATTTGTAAAATATTGAAAAGTTTGATGTCAGCCTATGTTGTGGCCCTAGGAAGGTTTCGTTCATTTGGAAGTATCCACCTAGTGAGTGTAAAATGATAACGACTTCCTGTCAAACTGTGTGTCATAATTAGAACTATGAAATACCCTTTCTTCATTACTTTAAAAATCAACTTGACAATGGAATTTTCAAACAGGAATTTAAAAGTAAACTGAATACACAGATAAGTAGTAGACGACAACATCTATTATAACAAAACTTGTCTTTGGATGTTTTTAGCTGGTATTTGGAAGCATCATCTTTTATGTGGTGTCCATAGTAAAAGTCTGTAAGTTTCTCTGTGGCATCCGTCAGGAAACAATGCGTTTCAAACAAAATTTTTACTGTCACCATATTTAAGATTACTTGGCAAATTAAGTATCTATAGTCATAAAACTGAATATAACCTAATATAAGTTCAATCTACAACACATACAGAAGTGTTGACAGTTAATATTAGGTAAACACAAGAAGTAAACATTTCATGACATAGAGTTAAATTTAGCTTACTAAATATTTGTCTGTTTAGAAATTACACAGAATATGAATTAAATAATGTAAATATATTTTAATTTTTAACCGAAAATAGTTACTTAGAGAGTGTTACTGGAAAGTTATCAAGGAGGATCGTAACAATCTCTTTTAGCAGCAAGTTAGGTGACTTTAATTATATTATTTTATTATAAGCTTTGAAAAATTATCAAAGCTTAGAATTTTATAATTTTTTTCAGTAGCTACAAAACACAATGACTGGAGGTGATACGATATTTATAATAGCACTAAAACATGGACATGAGGAAAAGATTAAGATAATTCTGATTATGGCATGTCCATACTAAAACAATGTTTAAACAGTATATCTACAAGGAATTTTTTTGAAATGTGAAAACTGTTACACATCCTTCAATATTTATAGTATAGATATTGCTTGAAAATACGTTGTATATATGAAGACTGCAAATAGCTCATAGATGAAAAATGTGCATAGGTATATTATTTTTCTATTGCTATGTAATAAATTACCAACATTTTAGCCGCTTAAAACAAGAAACTATTACCTTTCAGTATCTGTAGGTCAGAAGTCAAGCAGCGCATGGTTGGGATGCCTGCCTAGGGTATCATAAAACTGACACCATTCTAGCTCCTTTTTCGTAAGGCATCCTTGCTGGGCTGGAGGACCACCTTAGTCCCTAATCATTGTGCTCCCTCCCAATAATGACGGCAACAGGAGTGAGGGCCGTGGAGCAGCAAAACTAGGGGCCCGCTTGCTACTTCTGGGAGCTCTGTCCCAGGAAAGTGCCGAGCTGCTACTAGCCTGAGATCCCAGGCGAGAGGTGCCTGGGGTTCCAGGTTGGGAGGCTCTGTACAGTGAGGAGTAGCAGGGACAAGTCTCATGTGGAAAAGTCTTTGGCTGCTTCTCTGTGAGACAGCTGTGTTGTGCTGGGGGTCTGCATTAGTCCCTCATCACTGCTCTGCCTCCCAAGCCAGAGGACAACAGGAGTGAGGGCTGGAGAGCAGCAGAAATGGTGCTCTGCTTGCTTACCTCTGGGAGCTACATCTCAGGGAAGCGCAAAGCTGCTCCTGGCCTGAGAGCTCAGGTGGGGCTAGGGTGGCCATGCTAAGGTCCCGGGCCAGTTGGGCTTGTTCAGAGAGGGGCAGTCAGGCAGAAACCTGCTGTTCATCTGCTGCTCAGTCCCTGTGGATTCCACCCCCCCATTCTGGGGATGTGCAAGGGAGCCTGGCCTCCCTCATTGCTGGATCTGCAGCCACTTGTTCTGGGGGCTGTGGGTTGTCCCAGGGATCCAAGAGACTTTGCATGTGCCTGAGTGGCAGCTCTGCTGAGACTCCATGTAGTTCTCCACATCAGTCTGGAACCCCCAGTGCAGGGAGGATCATGGGGGATCTCTAGAGTTCAGGTTTGCAAAGGTCCATGGCAGAAGTGTGGGTCCCCAGGTCCTGTCACTCATCCACCATTTCCCCGCAGTGAGGGGTCTCCCCTGGTTCTACACTGCTTCTGGGTGGGTGGTGGTCCTATCTCTTCTTTGTTATCTGTGGGTTGCATTGATTCCTCAATGAATCCCAGTATGTCCACCTGGATGATCCAGTTGAAGAGCTAGTGTTTAACTATCATGGCTTATTCTCTTCGTAAAAGTGATGCACGCTAGCTGCTTCTAGCCATTCCAGATTTTATACGTGGGTGGGAAGGCCTGTAGTCTAGGTTAATAGCCACATTGTAACCAAGTCTACGCTCATACCACTTACTGCAGGACAGCCAGTAAGTCAAGAGACAGGTGTTGGAACGAGGAAAGTAACTTTATTCAGAAAGCCAGTAAACTGAGAACATGGCAGTCTAGTGTCCTAAAGAACAGCTTAAGTTACTATAAACTTTAGACCCCCTTTTATGTTAAGGAAAGGGGAAGAGGAGGAGATTAAAGTCAAGAGGTGACGATCAACTGCAGACGTGAGCACCAGTGAAGTTCTGAGGAAGTTGTGAAACTTCTTTGTTCTTGGTCAACTGACTTTAGGTAACACAGGTCAGGTCACAATGTTTCCATAAAACAATTTTTAAAAGACAGGTGGATCCAAATTATGTCTACAAAGTTGGTCTTGTTCACATGGCTAAACTTTGTTTTCCCTGATAGGTAAGCCAATGATGGCTGTGAAGCAAAATTTTGCATAACGTATTTTCCATGTCAGTTTCATTTTTAAAAAACTGCTTTACATCTTTTCTCCTTTAGTTTCAAATGTTTCCAATCTTTACATTTTAGCTAGAACAGGCTTAACTGTATAAGAAAAACAAAATCTCAAAGTAGCCTTAAATTAGTAGTACTATAAACGCTGAGTTTATCTCAACACCGGTAGCTTAATATCAGCAGATTCAAAGCAGGCAAAAAAGGAAATAGAAATAGAGAGCTTTACTTAACTCTATAGTTGCAGGTTGACCATTTGAGCTCTAAATTTTCCTTGCTATAATTTGCCTATCAGTTTTAAAAATGTGCACAAGGATGGCCCATAATATGCAACCAGATGGAGTCCTAGAAAACCTGGCAAGCTTTTGAACTTTCCCATGTTTTTACACATGTATGCCACAAAAGTTTCTTTCCTAAGTGCATCAGTTACCAATTGCACTGACCTGATAAGATGTGTCTTGCTGTGCCCTTAGTGTGGGTATTCCCGAGTCAGTCATTCTAAGCCTCCTTCTACTGATACATCACAATGATCCATTTCAAGATCGTTCTTCAGAGGGAAATTTGATGACAGCCACCTGGAATTGACTATTTTTTAAATAATTAACTTGATAAATAACAAGATATCTAAAAATAAAAAAGATTAATTTAGATGGATGCAGAGGAAAATTGAAGAAGAAAGGGAAGACAAACAATAACAAAATGGGTGAGTTATAATAGTTTCTACATCCTACCCTAAAGTGACAGAAAATAAAATATTCCTAGATGTGGAAAACTAAATTTTTTGTATTTACTCTAAACTTGATGAAATCTCTGATCTTTTATTGTCAGAAAACAAGCAAAAATATTTTCTCCCCCCAAAATTTAAAATCTCTCTATATATACATGTGTATCTAAATATATACATATATAACATATACATATCTGTTACAATATAGCATACATATGTATCTACAATTTTATGTTCAATAGAATTCTGATTTGCAATAGAGATAATTTAATTTTTAACATTTGCCAAGGTATGCACATATCTCTCTTTTTATAGTATGAGTAGATACATCAGTCATCTTACAAAAAGTTGATTTTTATCTCAGAGAAAATTGCATCTCAGAGAATATTTTGCAGTGCTGACTGTTAAGGCATTCTTGAATGTTACCTATAAAATTTAACAAGATAATTGTTTAGGCCTATATGTTTTAATTCCCATTCTAGAAACTTAGTGACCTTATGCAACTTTTTTCCCCATACGTGACTAAGTCATGCACCCCACTCAAGCTTATCTTTAGTTTGTGAAGATATACATCTTGTGAGAATTTAAAAACATAAATGGAGAGTATGCAATAAAGATTTTGGATTATTTTCTTTTTGAAAAACAAACATTTTATTATGTAAATTTCAAATGTATTAATATAAATGTAATAGTATAACCTATACTTATGTACCCATAACTCAGCTTCAGTAATGATCTACACTGCACCATTTTTATCTCCACCAGCTACTGAACACCACTTGATGATGATGATGATGATGATGATGACAATAAAGATTACAATTCCTTTTTCCAGTATAACTAAAAGCAGTATTATGATACAGAGTGGAATTTATTGAAATGGCCAAGAATATTACATTTATTATTTATTAAATGTAACTTTAGAGAGTCTGTAGGCAACATTTCAAAAAATACAAAATATTAAGACCATTTAAAAAGATTTAAATTCTAGAGAAAGGTGTGAGCAATAAGACAGTAAATGCAGATACAGCTAAGAAGCATTTTCTAGTATATGATATATATTTGGAAAAATTTTCTGCTAAAGGTTACTTTATAAAGAAATAATTTCAGGTAGAGTTTGTATATTGAGAAACCATTTAAGTGTAAAAATGATTTAAATGAACATATCTTACATGTTCATCAATAAAATAAAACTTATTGGCCAATAAATAAACATTTCAAAAATGAGTTATTTATTATTCCTAGCACACTTTTCTATCAAAAATAGTCAAATTTGTCTACACATATCATATACATTTTTGGAGTGGTAATTTCCACATGCTCTTCAGGAAAAAAAGGTGAATCTCTTCCTAATTTTTGAAAGAATACTTCATAGAGTGTATTTTTTTTTCAGAAATGGTTTCAATCATCCAAAGATCTAAACATTTAAAAGACTTTACTGTGAGTCTATATGGATGTATGCATCTCTAAATCTTGAGATGAAGCCAAAAGTAGCCTCATGGAAATTCCATTTGGGCAAGTTAAGTGACGTGGCTGTCCATCTCATCTCCATCAATGTCTTCTTGATACCTCATGTCACCATTTCTCCAGTCTTGGCTTTATACATACATTTGTGTCTGGCCCTACTCACATATCAGGGATACTAGTGTTAAAAAAAATGTTCAGATATTTGTTAAAATGGTAAGAAAGACTCTATTCAGGAATATTGCCATAGATGTGAAGACTATTACAATAGGAAGAGAGATCAGGCTCAGCTTTGACTGCAGTAAAGACAGGTAGGGATTTATAGCCAGTTAATAGAATGAAGGTGTCAATGTAGGAAGAATTTGATTAAGGTAATGAGGATTTTTGCTAAACCATCTTAATAGGGTTTTTCTTGAAGGTAGACCAAAGGATTATATATCAAAGGTGGAGTTTGAAGAATTTGCTCAGTTATCATGATCAAACATCGAGGGTGGGGGATTCTCTAAATGGAAATAGTAGGATTCTTGATAAAACTGGAATGGGCAGGACAGAGAAAGAATGGGGGCCAAGGTCCACACCTGGTCAAGAAGAGGGCTCAGAAGAGTCTGGCTAAGGTTTGTTCAAGGAGAGACTGTGTCAGCAGTGACCAGCGTGTTGTGTTTGAGCTTTATATCTCACCCAATTTGGGATACTCTGCCTGCATGAAGGACAGAGGGGAGGCTACAGAGTCCCGTGAATTCACCAGTTGACATTACTCTGATGTTCCTAAGACCATGGCCTGACCCCCATCGAGGCTAGCTAAGCTTCCGATCTAGTGTTTGGGGGCTATTTGTGCATGTAGCCTTATAAAATGCTGATTTTTCTAAAGTGAAACCCAAAAGACAAAGCACTGACTCTGTAATCATTCCTTGAGGGTATCAGTACACTCTCCTGGTTAAGATAGTACCTCTTCTCAGCCTGGCCAAGGCGGTGAAACCCGGCTCTACTAAAAATAGAAAAATTAGCTGAGTGTGGTGGTGGGTGCCTGTAATCCCAGCTACTCGGGAGGCTGAGGCAGGAGAATTGCTTGAACCCAGGAGGTGGATGTTGCAGTGAGCCTACCACACCACTGCACTGCAGCCTGGACGGCAAAGACAGATTCCATCTTAAAAAAAAAAAATGTTAGTACGTGGTCTCAGACTGTAAAGTTGGTTTACAGTCTATGCTTGAGGCTATCCCGTCAATGACATGTCAAAAGCAGACCACAATTTAGGGTGGGCACAGACACTACACTGTAGGGCAGCCTGCAGCTGCAGAGTCATAAGAATTCTTGCATCTTGCTTTTCAAAAGTCTGAACATTCTGGGGTGTTCACTGTTAGCTAGAATACGTTTTTTCTTTCCCTGCCACTATGGGCTAACCTACTGTGTGAAATGTTATTTTTTTCCTGATTTTCCTCATTATATTGAGGAAACAGCCATTCCTTTCTACACCTTCTCTTACTTTTATACTAAATTTTTACATGTTCAATGGTTAGGAGAATTTTATATAGGGAGCAAGGACACTCATTTTAAGTATTAATTAGAACATAACAATTCTGATTCTGATGGAGGCAAAACTATATGAATTGAAAATTATTTAGGTCAGTGATATGGCATCATCTACTACTACATTTCAAATGCCAGAACTTTCTAACTAGTTTTCTGTTAATCTATAGCAATTCTGATTACTGTGCCATTTAAAATACTTCCAGACACAAGTAACAGTAAAGTCAAACACAAAGTATCTAAGTTCTTTAAGAATTTATTTTATCACATAAACAGAGGTCTAGATTTAGGGCAGTCTGACAGACAGGCTCTAGAGTGGCCCACATGCCACTTTGTGTTCACGCCCTTGTAAGATCTCCTACCCATAGGCAGAAACTGTGACCTCTTCTAATCAACAGAATAAAGGTAACAGATGTATGTGATTTTATATACATGATTATACAGAATAAAACTATAAGCCATGTCTTAAATTATTTTCTTGATGCTTTTGAGAAATCAAGTAGTTATGTTAGCAAGGCCTATCTAACAAGAAACTTAAGGTGGCATCCAGCTGATAGCCAATAAATACTGAAGCCTTCAGTTTGACATCCCAAAGGAACTTCATTCTTCCAACAAACATGTGAACTTGAAAGCAGATTATTCCCCAGCTGAATTTCAGATGAGAACATAGCTCCGACAACACCCTGATTGCAGTCATATGAGATGCTGAAACAGAGGACCCAGCCATCCCGTGGCCACACATTGGACTTAAAGAAACTATAATAAATGTGTTATTTATGGAACTTAGTTCATAGAAATATTGTTATGCAGCAAAAGATAACTAGCACAGGCAGTTTGAAAGTTGGCTAATTACGTGGTTCAGAAACATGGCTCTGGTTTTGTATTGATGTTATTGCTGCAAAACCAATCATCCAAAACTTAGTGGCTTAAAACAACAATCATTTTATCATATTCCATAACCTGTGAGCCAGGAATTCTGGCAAGGCACAGCTAGGTAGGTGATGCTTCTGTTCTTCATGATTTGGTGGTATTTAATTCATGCCTGATTTGGCTGAAAAGGTCCAAAAATTCTCACTCAAATGCTGATAGTTTGGCAAGGATAGCTAGACATCTAGGTGACAGGGATCAGCTAAGCAACTTTTTCTATCAATATAGTTGCAGTCTCTCTTCATGTGGCCTCCCTAGCAGGTAGGTTTGGATTACTACTTGAATTACTCATGAGGCAGCTAATGGTTGTAAGGACTAGATATCTGAGAGAAAGAAGTTGAATCTATCCATCTCAGAAAAGTCCAAGATGTTGGTCAAAGCAATTACAGGGTCTTATCAAGGAGATGTGGTCATAAACCCTATCTCTCAATAGCAGGATCGTTAAAGACATTTTGGTCATCTGAATCCACTATAGTCAATATCTTAGTTATTCTCCAAAAGTCAAAAGCTGTCTTCCTAGTGCCAAGTAGTTCTTATTACACAGTTATGTCCAGAGGTAAGAAGAAACTCACGTTTTCTATTTTCTTTTTCCGAGATTGAGGAATGTTTTCTCAGAAGCCTTCTCTATTAAGTTGTATGGTATTCTCAGATCTACAGTAATCATATAATATACAGAAATAATAATCATACTACTCAACAAAGAAGTATTTACATATCATGTGAATATTATTTAGTTCTTATAAAAACAGAATTAGGTACTAGTATTTTTCCATTGTTACTGTTTTTCCCTTTTCAAGTGCACTGACTCTCAAAAGTCCATGATAACCACTGAATTAATCAACTTTTGTCAATTTTACAGATGTCAATGTCTGAAGTGATAGGAATATATATGTATATATGGGAATATATATGTGTGTGTATATATATATATATACACACACATATATATATATATATTTATATACACATATTCCCAAGTGATAGAAATATATATGTATATATATATACACACACACTATTGGCTCTCATATGACTTACATCTTTAAGTAAGATATAAAGAATTAACATGTAAGCAAATAAGTAAATTATTGAATGTGAGACATCATGGAAAAAACAGGGAGCAGGAGTACACATTAAGGAACACCTCAAATATGTTGTGCATGCTTTCCAGAGTCCAAAACAAAACGTTTACAAATGAATGAATTTTCTTTTTTTAAAATATAATTTCAAGTTTTATCATAGATTAAGGCGTACAAGTGCAGGTTTGTAACCGGGTATATTGTGTGATGCTGACGTTTGAGTACAAGTAATCTCATTATCCTGGTAGTGAGCCTAAAATCTAATAACCTAGATGGTTTTTCAGCCCATGTTCCCTCTCCCCATCTCCCTTCTAGTAATCCCCAGTGCCTATTGTTCCCATCTTTATGTTAATGTGTATTCAGTGTTTAGCTCCCACGTATAAGTGAAAACATGCATTTTTTGGTTTTATGTTATTGTGTTAATTCTCTTAGGATAATGGACTCCAGCTGCATACATGTTGTGGTAAAGAACATGATTTCATTCTTTTTATTGTTGTGTAGTTTTCCATGGTTCACATGTATCACATTTTTTCTATCCCACACACTGTTGAAGGCCACCTACTTGATTCCATATCTTTGCTATTGTGAACAGTGGCAATGAACATATGAGTGCACGTGTCTTTTTGATAGAACGTTATTTTCCTGTTGGTATGTATCCAGTAGAGGGATTGCTGGCTTAAATGGAAGTTCTGTTTCAGTTTCTTTGAGAAATCTCCAAATTGTTTTCCACGTTGACTGAATTAGTTTGCATTCCCCTCATCAGTGTATGAGTGCTCTTTATTCTCTGCAGCCTCTCTAGCACATGCTATTTTTTGACTTTTAAATAATTGCCGTTCTCATTGGTGTAAGATGGTATCTCATTCTGGTTTTGATGTCCATTTCTCTGATAATTAGTGATGTTGAGTATTTTTATGTTTCTTGGCCACCTTTATGTTTTCTTTTGAGAACTACCTGTTCATGTCCTTTGCCCATTTTTAACTGGATTATTTGTTTTTTGCTTGTTGATTTTTTAAAGTTCTTTATAGATTCTGGATATGAGACCTTTGTCAGGTGCATAATATGTGAATATATTCTCCCATTCTGTAGACTTATTTGATTACTCTGCTGGTAATTTCTTTTTCTGTGTGGAAACTCTGCACAGTTTAATGAGGTTCTACTTGTCAATTTTAGTTTTTGTTGCAATTGCTTTTCAGGATTTAGCCATACATTTCTTTGCTAAAGCTAGAATGTTGAGAAGGGTATTTCCTAGGTTTTCTTCTAGAATTCATATAGCTTGACATCCTACATTTAAATCTTTAATCTATCTTGAGTTAATTTTTATGTATAAACAGGGGTAGGGCTCCAGTTTTATTCTCCTGCATATGGCTATCCAGTTATCCCGGAACCATTTGTTGAATAGGATGTTCTTTCCCCATTGCTTGTTTTTGTCATTTTTTTTAAGATTAGATGGTTGTAGTCATGCAAGTTTATTTCTGGGTTCTCTGTTCTATTCCGTTGGTCCATACATCTGTATTTGTACAAGTACCATGCTGTCATGGTTACTGTAGTCTTGCAGTATAGTCTGAAGCTGGTTAATATGATGCCCCTGACTTTGTATTCTTTGTATAGCACTGCTTTGTCTATTGTGGATTCCTCTTTGGTGCCATCTAAATTTTAGAATAGATTTTTTCTAATTCTGTGAAGAAGAATGCTGTTGTTTTGACAGGAATGGCATTGAATCTGTAAATATCTTTGGGCAGTATGGCCATATTAACAATATTGATTCTTATAATCCATGAGCATGGAATAATTTTTAATTTATTTGTGCTGTCTCTGATTTCTTTCAGCAGTATTTTTAGTTTTCTCATAGAGACATTTCACCTCTGTGGTTAGATGAATTCCTAAGTATTTCATATTTTTTGTGGCTATTGTGAATAGAGTTATGTTCTTGATTTGGTTTTCAGCTAGAACACTTTTGGTGTGTAGAAATGCTACTTATTTTTGTACATTGATTTTTTTATCCTGAAACTTTACTGAAAACACTTTTTAGGTCTAGGAACATTATGGCAGAGTCTTTAGGGTTTTCTGAGTATAAAACTATACAATCAGCAAAGAGAGATAATTTTACTTCTTTGGTTCCTATTTGGATGCTTTTTATTTCTTTCTCTTGCCTGATTACTCTGGCTAGAACTTCCAGTAACATGTTGAATAGGAGTAGTGAGAGTAGGCATTCTTGTCTTACTCTGATTCTCAAGGTGAATGATTCCAAATTTTGCCCATTCAATATAATGTTGGCTGTGGGTTTGTTATAGATGCCTCTTACTGTTTTGAGGCATGCTCCTCCAATGCCTAGTCTCCCAAGGGTTTTTGTCATGAAACGATGTTAGATTTTAATGAAGGCTTTTTCAGCATCTATTGAGATGACCATATGGTTTTGTTTTTTGATTATGTTTGTGTGGTGAATCACATTTATTGATTTGTGCATGTTGAACCAGGCCTACGTGATTGTGAGGAATTAATTTTTTTGGTGTGCTGCTGGATTCAGTTTGCCAGTGTTTTGTTGAGGATTTTTTCATCTGTGTTCATCAAGAATATTGGCCAGAAGCTTTCCTTTTATGTTGTGTCTCTCTGCTAGATTTTCATATCAAGATGATAATGGCTTAATAGAATGAGTTAGGGAGTAGCCCCTCTTCCTTGAATTTTTGGAATAATTTCAGTAAGATTGGTATCAGTTCTTCTTTGTACATCTGGTAGAATTTGGCTGTACATTCATCTAGTCCAATGCTCTTTTTTTTGTTGGTAAGTTTATTACCAATTTAATTTTGAAATTTGTTATTGGTCCATTTAGGTTTTCACTTTCTTTCTGGTTCAATCTTGGAAAGTTGTGTGTTTTCAGGAATTTATTCATTTCATCTATATTTTCTAATATGTGTACATAGAGTTGTTCCTAAGTCTCGGAGGATCTTTTGTATTTCTGTGATATCTTTGCAATTTCTGACTGGGCTTATTTGAATCTTCTCTTTTTCTAATATATTAATCTGCTAGTGGTCTATAAATTTCGTTTATTCTTTTGAAAAATCAACTCAGTTTTATTGATTCTCTGTATGGACTTTTGTTCTCAATTTTAATTCTTCTCTAATGTTACTCATTTTTTTTTTCTTCTACTAGTTTGGAGCTTGAATCCTTTTTTCAAGTTCCTCTAGGAGCAACGTTAGGTTATGAATTTGAGATCTAACTTTTAATGAAGGTATTTAATTTCTCCTTCATGTATGAAGCTTAGTTTGGCAGCATATATGATTCTTGGTTGGAATATATTTACTTTAAGAGTGCTGAAAACTGCCCCCCAACAATTTCTATCTTGTAAGGTTTCTCCTGAGAGGTCTGCTGCTAACCTGATGGGGTCCCTTTGTAGGTAACCTGACCTTTCTAGCTGCCTTTAAGATTTTTTTTTTTCTTTTTCTTTGCATTGACTTTGGTGAGTCTGATAACTCTGTACCTTGGAGATGGTCATCTTGTACAGTATCTAGCAGGGGTTCTCTATATTTCTTCAATTTGTATGTCTTCCTTTCTTGCAAGTTTGAAGATATTTTCATGGACTATATCTTCAAATATGTTTTCCAAGTTGCTCACTCTCATCTTTCAGGAATGCCAGTAAGTCATAGATTTGATATCTTTACATCATATCTTATTTCTCAGAAGTTTTGTTCATTTTAAAATTCTTTTTTCTTTACTTTTGTGTGATTCATTGATTTAAACAAGCAAACAAAAAACAGTCTTTAAACTCTGAAATTATGGTCTCAGCTATATCTTTTCTGCTGTTAGTACATCCAATTATATTATAAAATTCCTTAAGTGAATTCTTCAGTTCCAGAAATTCATTGTGTTTATTTCTTTTCTTTTTCCTTCCTTCTTTTTTTTTTGGGGGGGGGGGCAGGGTCTTGCCTGGTCTCCCAGCCTGGAATTCAATGGCACAATTTCGGCTTACTGCAACCTTTGACTGCCAGGTTCAAGTGATTCTCTTGCGTCAGCCTCCTGAGTAGCTGGGATTACAGGCACCTGCCACCACACACAGCTGGGATTTTTTTGTGTGTGTGTTTTTAGTAGAGACAGGATTTCACCATGTCACAGTGGTCTTGAACTCCTGACCTCAGGTGATCTACTCGTCTCGGCCTCCCAATGTGCTAGAATTACAGGCGTGAGCCACCATGCCCAGCTATCTTGGTTCTTTCTAAAAAAGCCTATTTTATCTTGCAGGTCTTGGATCATTGTACTGGATTTATGGATTGGGTTTTAACTGTCTCCTCGATCAAGAGGAGCTTCCTTGTCATCCAGATTTACAATTCTGTATATGTCATTTTAGTCATCTCAATATAGTCAAAAATCATTTCTGGGAGACAAGTGTGTTTGTTTGAAGAAGGGGACACACCAGCTTTTTGAGTTATCAGAAATTTTGCACTGATTCCTTCTCCTGTTTGAAAGCTGCTCCTCCTTTAACTGTAATGTAAGTTGAGTATAGTTAGTTAGCTTCATTTTAGGTGCTGCCCAAGGGCCAAGACTTTATACATAATCTTTATGTGTGGCTGGTTTTTTGCCTGAGTTCTCACAGGTACTGTACAGTGGAAAAATATTTTAGTGTTGTAATTTGGCCTGTGATCCAGTAGGTGGAACTTAAACTTGGTGGGCCACGGATAGGCTCTTAGCTGCATGGCTTTTTTGTATTTTGGCACATTGGCAATAGTGTATTGTGAACAAAAGAGAGATGATCCCCTCACTTGATCTGATCCTGGGCCTTGGAGGAGCCCTGTCTGATCACTGGCTTCATACTCACATTTTCTTTGTTAGGTGTTCTGGGCTGTGGGGCTGCCTCAGGCCAGGGCTGTGGTTGACAGATGGGCTGTACCCTTCCCATACCAGCCCTGTGGTGGGAGGTATGTCCCAGTTTCTCACTGGCTCACAAACCTGGGTACCACTCTCCTCAGGATTCCGAGAATGAGGGCTCCCTCCCTGTTTATGTGCTGTCCACGATGGTGAGTCCTACCCAGTAGGAGCAGTGGGAGTGGGTAGAGTTACTTGGTCTGCTGTCCAGGTGCTTCCCAGGGGAACAAGGAGCTATACTTACCTGCAGAATTTGGGCAGATATGGGGCACTGTGCTGGAAGCCACGGTTGGTGTGTCTTCCCTAGCTAGGAGCAACAGGAGTGGATAGAGTCAACATTTTGCTGTCTAGGTGCTTTTCGGGGAAACACAGGGCTGTGCCTGCCTACAGAGTCCAGACACAAGTGGATCTGTTGTGCCGGAAGCCTGAGCACACATGTCTTTCCCAGCTACATACAGTGGGGATGGATGGAGTCACTGACTCACATGTCCAGGTGCTTCCTGGGGAACACATAGCAGTGTCCTCAGGCAGAAGTCGGGCTGCTGTGCTGGAAGCTGTTGCTGAGCCTTGTCTGGCGATGGGGAGTAAGGGAATTGTACTGCCCCAAACACCGTGACCGGGGCCACTATTGAGACTACGGCAGCTGGTGCTGTGCTGCTCTGGAGAACAAGACCTGCGGGGGTCCCCACGGACTTCATTGTTGCCTCCACAAAACGAATGGCAGTTCTTTGTATCAGTCTAGAGGCCCAGTGGGGTCAGCGTATTCTCTTGCTCCCAGGATTGCTCAGGTTTCTGTGAGAAGCGTGGATTCCGCAGAGGCTGTCACTCACTCACCTTTTCCCTGTGTTGGGGAGTTTCTCCTGGCTTGGTGCTGCTCTGCAGTGGGCTGCTGCCCAGCTTCATGGTTTTCTGTTTGTGTCTCCCGCCCCTTTGATGGTCCCTGACGGTTTCTTAGATAGCTTGCAGGGTCAGTGTTTACTCGCCGCTTTGCTTCCTCTCCATGAGAGCAGCACACACTAGCTGCTTCCGATGTAGGAGTTAAGAAGAAAAACTACATAGGCAGTTAGCGAGGGTACACACGGGAGTCCTCGGTAAGGTTTTCCTTTTAATGAAAAGCAGCTCCCAAAGCATTTTCTTTTCTAATAAAGAGCAGCCTGTAAAATTGAGCTGCAGACATAGACAAACAAGCTGGAAGCTTGCAGGGGTGAATGTCGGCAATTACGCCCATGGGCAAAGGCTACCTAGGATCAGGCATGTTCGAAGCGGCGGCTCCATCCTCCCTTCTTTTTGCCAAATCACGTGCACAGTAAAGAGAAGATGGTATGGCCCTGGCCAAGCAAAGACCCCATTTGCATAGTAAGAGTAGGGTGCTGTAACAAGCCTTTGCTGGGTGATGTGTAAACGTCAAAGCTGGCCCGACCAATCTGTGGTCCCTGCGTAAATCAGACACAGCCTCCTCAAGTCTGCCTGTAAAATCTGGCGCCAGGCTGGCTTTTCACTTTCAGACGCCCCTCTCTCTCACAAGAGGTAGAGAGTTGCTCTCCTTTCTCTTTCCTTCGCCTTTTAAACCTCCACTCCTAAACTCACTCCTTGTGTGTCCATGTCCTTAGTCTTCTTGGCCTGAGATGACGAAATCCGGGCATTTACCCCAGAGAACGAGGCCGTTTCACTTCTAGTCCACCATCTTGCTTATTCCTACAAATGAATGAATTTCAAAATATCAAATTCTTTTCAGGATAATTAATGGCAGATAGAGCATAATCAGGTAAGATAAGATATATGTTAAAATGTGAATATTTAGAATTATTGAATTTATGATTTAGAAACATTTCTAAAAGCTATCAAGATGATAGGCCCATGAAACCCAATTTCAAGATAACTATACACCTGTCTATTTATCATTAAGACACTGACCGATTAAGTGCTGATGTCCACATTTTCAAAAGCATACTATAAAAATTGTATTCTGCAATGTCCAAAATATTCAATACTGATAGAATGCTATTTCCAACATTATTATTTCATACTAGAAGTATGAAATAATATTTATTTTCTGTTAGATATTGTTAAATATTGAAACCAAAGTGTTTTTTTATGGAAGAATTTTAGCATTTTAAATTGGAGTGATGAGAAAACGTTATCATCACTCTTCTCCAGGCATAAGAACTTTTAGCATCATAATCACATGCCCTACAATCTGCCTTAAAGCCACATGTTGCATTCATGACATGTCATTTGATGAGGATTTATATAAGGACATAAGACAGGCATGAAAAACAATTGTTCATCCTACCTCTCTATCAGTCTCATGGAAAACAATTGACTACATCAAACAAATTTCCTCATTTCTACACTTTTCATAATACAAAGTGTTCTCTTTTCCTTTTCTTTCATTCTCACTAGCCACCTCTTTTGATTAGTTATGATTGCTATATGGATTTTCATAATGGATAAAACAAATATATACATATAAAGATGAAATATATATCTAATTTTTCCCCTCTCAAATGAATGCTTTTCTTCTCTGCTGTTGTTCCTAAAGCATTAATCAGCATAACAGTTACAGCTTAAACAGACTATTACAGAGGTGACATCCAGATTACTCTGAAGGCAGACAAAATTAAGTCTTTTTTGAAAGTGGTATCTACTCTTTATTATCTTTACCATGCTTCAGTCTTAGAAAAGATTAGCACTTGTCGTTGCTAAACATTTCACTCAGGGAAAGCACATATAGTGGAGATAAATAAGCCTAAAATAAATATAGATTACTGCTTTTACTCTTCATAACATCTAAATGCAAATCTTCTCTTAGCAAAAAAAAAAAAACATAAATTTGCTTATACTCAAGTATGAATTACATCTTTTTTTTTTTGTTATCACCCAAGGTAGCTACCTTTAATGGGTCTCAAATTCTTTCCAAAATTTGTCTGCAGAATACGAGACATTGATAAAGAAGTCGAACAGATCTATGGTGCCCTTTTGTGGATTGCAAGTAGTCTTTTGGTGGTCTTTGAGATCACATTGTGTACTATACATTCAAAACATTGACAGTGTCTAAAAATGGAACAATTGCTTTCCTAAGGGAATTGGAATACAGAAAATACATTATATCCTTTACGTCACCATATAATGTTCTGCAGGTAACCAGGTTACAATTTTGTATCTCCTTTTTGCAAGGTGAATCTTTTTATTCTACTTTTTAAAACTATGTCATTGTCAAAGCAGAAATGAATCCTTAGGTATTAATAAAGTTAATGTTTTGTGTAAATATTGGTATTTGTAGCATGTAGCTTTCCATCTAGTCTAAAATAATGATATGCATACAGAAATATGGCAAACAATATTCCCCCATAGTTATATGAGATGAATTGGCAATTATTACATTATGAAAATTTTAAAAATGCTTATTTGCTTTCTTGTTCACTTCTTTTAGTTAACTCTTTAGTTGATACAAATACTTATTATAATAAATACCTACATTATTTGATAATTTTTTGCTTTTTACCTTATACATAGTTTGAAATAAAAGTTCAAAGACATTTCAACCTAATTTCTTCTATTGTTAGTCAATTCTGGGGGAAATTTGATGTTTAACTTTCTTAAAGATTAGAATGTCCAGTTAAGATTTCATCCACAGATATCAATCCTTAAAGAATTTAATTTTAGAGTACAGTTATGTATTGCATGGCAATGTTTTGATCAATGATGGACTGCATATAAGACTATGGTCATATAAGATTATAATGGAGCTGACAATTCCTATCACCAAATGACACTGTAGCTGTCATAATGTCATAGCACAACACATTACTTTTTCTATGTTTAGGTAGTTAACGCACAATACTTACTATTGTCCTACAATAGCCTACAGTATTTAGTACAGTAATGATTGTACAGTTTTGTAGCCTAGAAGCAATAGGCTGTACTAAATGCCTAGGTTTGTAGTAGGTTTGTGTAAGTACACACTGTAATGTTTATGCAACAACAAAATTGCCAAAAGATACATTTTTCAGAATGTATTCCACTTGTTAAGTGATGTGTGACTATAACGGGTAATGCCTTTTATCTCTGAGATCTTATAAATTTTTAGATTTCAGGTATTACTGTAAGTTCAATATTTCCAGCTTCCAAATTCAAATTTGTAAGAATCCTTATTATTTTAAAATAAAAAGAATTCTGCTACCTCTTAAAGTAGTAAGCTAGAATGACCACCCTAGGCTGTTGGGAGTATTTTTTTAAGAGAATAAAAGGCAGGAGTATCACGCTTAATTGTGACATTAACATTAAAAGAAAAGTGGTCAATGTGGCAGACATATGAGTTAAGAAGTCCTGGGTTCTGAAGTTAGTTACATGTCAAGAAGATCTGCAATTTCAGTTTAGTGATATTCATCTTCCTTGAACTCTCTGACCAACTATAAAGCCTAAACCCACATGACATAGAAAATAGAAACTAGACTTCAATCATCTCTCTCCTAAAATCACATGTACTTTCTCCTTCTTTCTTTTCATCCATCCTAAACACAGCAGATGTCTGATATATGCCTTACTCAATGCATATATAGCAAAGAAAAGGTGTCAATTAAAATGTTAGTAAGAATTAATGAGGAAATTCTGTCATCTATAGGCTTATCTAAAGTTTGGTTCTTTTTAATCATTTATTTTCTGGAATAACTAAGCCTAATTCTTACCCATGATTATATCTCGAGTACTTAGCAATCACTGCAGCCAGAATCTTATTGGCTTGGTCTTCTGTTATCCATTTCAGTGATATACTACTTTTTTGGCAACATTTTAATTTCAGGGTTTTTAAATAAGCATTTATGGAAGAGAGCAAGAGAGTGTGTTTGAACAATAAAAATTGTGGCTAATAAGATTAAATATTAACAAATATAATTTTATTAAGTGTTATATTTAAAGTATAGTTTTCTCTTTGGGTTTAATTTTCATAACAATGATAAATATAAAGTACAATAATCCGACTAATAGGAACACATTGTGGCATTTTAATTAGGATTAATAGCTCACTTTTAAAGGTAATTAATTTGGTCACTTTGTCTACTCTAAAACTTAGCTTTTGAAAATAGTAAATGAAATCAGTGTATTGAATAGTCGATCTAATTTTCTTGTACATAATATTTGTACCTACTTAGATGACACATGTGATACTTTATTACATGCATAGACTTTGTAGTGATCAATAGAGTATTTCGGGCATTTGTCACCTCGAGTAAAATATCTATATTTTGGGAAAATTTCAAGTCCTCTATTCTAGCCATTTTGAAATATACAATACAGTGTTATTAACTATAGTCTCCTTTTAGATCTAATAATACTTGCTTGGTATGTATCAGTGCTCTGGTCTGGAGCATATACACTTAAAATTGTTACATCCTGTGTCTAAATTAATTTCTTTATCGTTATATAATGACATTCTTTTTCTCTTTTTACACTTTGTGCCTTAAAGTCTGTTTCATCTGACATAAGTATAGCTGGTTCTGCTTGCTTTTTGTTTCTATTTACATAGAGTATCTTTTTGCATTCTTTTCTTATCAGTTTACATGTGTTTATAGGTGAAGTTTTCTGTAGGCAGCATATATAGCTGGGTAATTTTAAAAATTCATTCAGTCTTTCTTTGATTTCTTCAGCTGTAAATAGTATCAGTTGTGTCTGTGATTTCCACAGTAGGTTGGGATATGGTTAATAGTGGAAGCTATAGTGAAGTTTTACTCGGGGACAAAGTGACAGCTGGTCTGTCTTTGGGCCCTAGTAGTGGTAGCAGTGGGCCAAGGGCCTCAGGATAATGTATGCTGACATCAGTGTTGGTTGGTTCAGTAAGTCCAGTTCTTGGGCCTCCAACTTGCTCAATTGCCATTAGTGGGAGTGGTGAGTCAGATGGACCCCTGGAGAGCAGGTGTGATGTAGGCAACAGCAGTTGCAGTGTCTGGCCAACCCTCTGGCTCCTAAGTGGTCCATGATGGTGTTAGTGGTACCTACAATGGAATGTGTGGACCAGTCCCACCTACAGGTGGCAAGGGTAGGTGGGTGCCAGCTGTTTTGGCAGGTTGGGGACCTGACTGCAGGACCCGGGAAGGAGTACTTAAGTTCCAATGGTGGTGAAGTAGGCTGGGTGATATCCAGGTCCCTAGATCATCTGCTCAAGCACTGGGAGGAGGAGAGTGAGGGCAAGGTCAGGCAAACCTGTCCTCAAGCCCCATGGTGGTGTATGCAGGTACTGGATTTAATAGATAGAGATGGGATGATCCCCAGGCTCTTGGTATGACACTCAAGAGGGTGTGGCAGCAGATGCTCTGTAACCTTGTTACTGGGGAGGGTAAAAATTGCTTTCAGTGGCAGCAGTCATATATAGGCAGCTGGGGAGCATGTGTTCCACTCATGTTTTGGCCCTAGCAGTGGCAGCCAGCTATAGCAATGGCTGTGAGTAGGGAATATCAGTGAAGCTCTAGAGACGTGGAGATGCAGCAAGTGTTGGGTCCCCTAGGCAGGATAAAGTCTGATGAAGGCTAAGGCCTTCATGGCACCTTGCTGTAGCTGCTTAGGACTCAGGTGATGGGTAGGAACCATCTTGAACTCCCTCTCTGGAGCAATGCCATTGTATGGTCCCCAAGCAATTAGTTTCAGGGCTTGGAAGGGTCTAGGGGCTCTCTCATGGCAAGGATTACAAGGGTCCATAGAGGGAACAGAGAGTGCTGGGGTCTTATACTTACTTCTACTTGTCATTGAGGAGACTCTACAAGCTTCTACCTGATCCCAAATGGACTGACTTCTTTCTCCTTCTTTGCTTTAAGCGTTTTCTGTAACTTCTGTACTGAATTCCAGTGTTCTCTTTTGGATGATCTATTCAGTGACGTTATGTACTTGCTCTTTTTGTTCTTCTTCATGGAGCAGTCTAGTAGCAAATATCTCATGTCAGGCATCTAGAAGATCCTTTAATTTAGTTTTTAATGAAAAAAACTTACTTATCATTTTGGCATTTTGCCATATTGACTTGTAAAGTACATCGCAAGGGAAAATATTCCATAGTTAAAGATTGCATAAAATGGAAAAAAAATTAGGTGGTGCTGTGAGTTTTGATTTAGCGAGAGCAATATTTTGTCCATTAAATAAACCCTCCATTCAGGAGGCTTTTGCTGTTCTTTGGCTGGCTTAAATAGTTCAAATTTGGTAAGGCTCACTTAGTTTAGCATATTTCACATTTTTTCAGATGCCATAACAGATCTTTTGCTGTTTTATGTTTTTCCCTCATACTGATTCAGTTTTCACTTACTCATCAAAGGGTCCCAGACCTAGTCAGTAAATTCATATTTGTTTTTTTTTTTTTGGTCTATCACCTTCTTCATTAATTACTTACTCTTTAAAGCATTCTTACTCTTCTTTGATGAGCATGGCATTATTACCCAGTTTTAATATAAGGATTATTCTATGAGATTTCTATGAAAAGTATTTAGTAATGCATTCTATTTTCTATTTTCATTCATCACTGAAGAATTAATTCATTTCTCTTAAAACCTAAAGGTAACATTCCCCTGCTTTCTAACAGGCTAACAGATAGTAAAATAATGTGAATTAACATAATAGGTGATGTCTGCTGTTCGTTAGAATTTAACTTTATGAGTACTATAACTGTAAGTGTTCTGTATTGTAATTTTACCATAGCAGATTATATCTGAGAGTTTTGCAAACCTATTTTTAATGTTATAACAATAAATGAAGATAAGTGTGTCAATATTTCATGGTTCTGCAAAAGAAAAGCAGCAGGTGTTAATGTTTTAAGCTGAGGTCGTTAACTAGAGAGTTGATTGTGTAGTCCATATTATATTATTTAAACCATTTGGGCATGAGGGACAAATTTCAAAGGAGACAATTTTTCCACAGATTGGGGTGGCATACAGGGATGGTTTCTGGATGAATCAAGGATATTAAATTTATTGTGCATATTCAATTTATTTCCATTAATATTACTTTGTAATACATAAAAAATAATTATACAACTCATCATAATGTAGAATCAGTGGGAGCCTTGAGCTTGTTTTCCTGCAACTAGATGGTCCCATCTAGGGGTGATGGGAGACAGTGACACTCAAAGTGTGTTGCTTATGTCCAGCAACTCCAAATCTTGTTTTGCTTACTGTCACTGCAGAAAACCCTGCTTCACAAAAATAGGTTGTTGGAAATGGAAGCAGGCTTTTCAGTGCTTTTGTGGCAATTTCAAGATATTTCTCCTTGACTTCAATCCAGAATAGATGGAGATTTAAAGTTGTCTTGATCATACTTTTATGGCCACCATCATTTGAGACCTCAAGCAGTTGATCCTCTTCTAGCACAAACAAAGTTGATTCACCTGGCTTATTCACAAATGGTGCGTGGATCCTTCCCTTCCCAGTATGGGGGTCTTTTCTGGTTGATAAATAATGCTCAAACTCTTTTGAAAGCTGAGATAGGTGATCATGTACCAGCTGGGAGAAAGGCGGCCCTAGCTCAGTCTCTTTCAAAATCTCTGCTAATGTTTGAAACATGTCAAAATCCCAATGTTCACTCATGTCCCTGTATCTCCAGTTTGGCTTTGAATGCAGCAACTTTATCTACTGACTTCAACACAGTTGTCATTTTCTCCTGAAATTACATATTGAGCTCCTGGAGCAGGTTGAATATGTCACACAAGTAAGCAAATTTTGTTAACCATTCTGTGTCACTACAATGTGCTGCCAGTGGTGACTGTTTTCTAAAATAAATATCTGAGCATCTTTCATAACTCAAAAACTCTGGCCAGCGATTTGCCTTTACAAAGCATTTCACACCTGTGTAGAAGAGAAGACGTGTGCTGTGCATCCATCTCCTCACAGAGCTTCAACAAGCAGACATGAGTTAAGGGTGCGTACTTTAATATGGTTGATAATTTTAACCACATCCTGCAAAATATTGTTAAGTTCGGGTGACATTTTTACGGCTAGCCAGCATTTCTCTATGGATGACGCAGTGCCTAGATTCACATTCACAAGTGACCTTTTTGACAGGAGTAATGAAACCAGAAAGCCATCAAGTCATAACAGCTGTTCCATCCATGCATATAATGACACAAAATGACCAATTCACGTTCTCTGATATGTAATCATTCAGACTTGTATAGTTCTGCAGCTGTGGTGTTGGTTGACAGCAAAAGTGCATGTAACATATCTTCATGGAAATCCTTCTGAAAACACATATCTCACAAAAACAAGGATTGTTGCTTTGTTGTCAACACTGGTAGACTCATCAGTCCTCTCTAACAACTGTGCCTCAGTATCATCTGCTATTTCATCAATTCATCTAGTTTTGATGCTAGCTGAAAAAGGAACACGTGACACCTTTTAAACTGTAGACTATCCTAAAAGTTTATGACAAGCGTCCTTGGCAGCAAGCAGGGTGAACTCTTGACCAATAGTAAAGGGTTTCTTAGCTTTAGCAGTGTAGCCAGCCACTAAGAATGATGCTCTCAGTGCAGACACATTTCAATAATTGCTTTTGGTCTTCATGTTCATGTTTTTTGGTTTTTTGGATGATGTCAAAGGCTTGTCTTTAATGCAGGGTGCTTGGTCTCCATGTGGCAAAACAGTTTTGAAGGTTTTGTGGCTTTGTTGGATAGCTGATGAGCACATATTATACAAAGGGAGCTTGAAGAATGTGAATCACCTGTTGCAATGAACCCATAATTTAAGTAGGATTCCTGGTATTTTCTTTAAAACACAGCTTCCTTTTTGTTGGCAGTCTTAGAGTCTTCTGCTATCTCGTCATTGGGTCTTTTCCCCTTTTCAAAGAAGCTTGCCAGTTACATTTGTTTTTCACTCATTTTGGCTAGGATTACCTTGTGAGCTTATCAAAACTGTGACTGAAACAAGTGTGCATTGTGGGAAAGAGACACAGATAGAAGTGATGGGCCACACATGGACTAAAATATGTTGGACTCTGACTTAAAGCCTGCCGCCAGATGCAGTTATACAGCTGAAGTACATCAATTCACTTCTCCTCTTTCACTTTACTCTGGCTCACTTCTTGTAACCCAGACATTAAGAAAATTTGCACAAATATATATCAGTGTTGCTTTTTAAATTTGTTGTTGTCTATGACATTTATAGTTATTTTTTACTAACTTGCTATTTTTATATCACTGTTGTCTTTAATAGATTAATAAATACATAATTATAAATTTTTAGTTTTAATTTCTAGTATAGTAAATATAAGCCATGTAAGCAAAAGTTCCTTGGTGCACCAAAAATATTTGTAATCAGGGAGTTTATAATGATAAATGCCTACATGAAGACAAAAGATAAATGTAAAAATAAACTGTTCAACTTTAAATACCAAGATACTAGAAAATGAAGAATAAACTAAGCCCAAAGTCAAAAGAAATAATAAAATAATATTCAGAGCAGAAATAAATAAAAGAGAGACTGGTAAAAGCAATAGAAAAGACCAATGAAATTCAGGGTTGGTTTGCTAAAAAGAAACAACACTGACAACACATTAACTAGACTATAAAAAGAAAGAATTTTATATATATATATATATGTATTTACGTATATACTATACTACATATGTATATATATACATGATAATTCTACATCGTATATGTATGTATAGTGTATATATACTTATATATATGTGTGTGTATATATTATATATATATATATATACCAAATATATATTTAGTGAAATCTTTAGGAGTTTACATATATAAATAAATAATATATGTATTAATTAATCTTGGAATTTAAAATTCAATGGTTTATTTCACATTTATTATATATATGTGTATATATGTATATATTTCACATTCATCATATATATATATGATGAATATAAATTAAACAATTCAACTTTAAAGTAAAAATTAAGTCCCAATTTAGGAGTTCATATATATATCTCTATATATAGATATATATGTTTATATATATATGCGTGTGTGTGTGTGTATATATATATATGTATATATTTTAGAGTTGAGCTTAGTGTGGTGGCACACACCTGAGGTCTCAGCTACTCAAGAGGCAATGCCAAGGCAGAGCGATCACTTGAGACCAGGGGCTTGAGGCCAGCCTGAGGAACAGAGGTCTTATTTCAAAACAAAACAAAAATCCCCCCCAAATCTATTAGAATTAATAAACAAATTCAGTAAAGTTACAGGATAAAAAAATCAATATACAAAAAAATAGAAGTGAATCTATATGCTAACAATGAACTAGCCAAGAAAAAACTCAGGAAAACATCATATTTGAAGTAGCATCAAAATATAATAGTTGGAAATGAATTTAACCAAGAAGTTAAAAGACCTATACACTGAAAACTGTAAAATATTGATAAAGTAAATTGGAGAAGACAAAACTAAATGACAGACACTCCGCATCAACACATTGGAATAATTAATATTTTAAAAATATCTGTACTACCCAAAGTGATCTTTGGAATCATTGTTATACCTATCTAAATTCCAAAGCCATTTTTCACATAAGTAGAGAAAACAATCTGAAAATACATATGTAATCACAAAATACCCTGAATAGCCAAAACATTATTGGACAAGAAGAACAAAGCTGGAGACACCACATTACCCTATTTTAAAATATATTACAAAGCTATAGTAACCAAACAGAAAGTTGCTGGCATAAAAAAGAAACAAACATTGGAACAATAATAGAGCACCCAGAAATAAATCCATGCTTGTACTTTGATAATGTTGTCTAGAACACATAATGTGAAAAAAGATAGACTCTTTGAATCCTCTTGGGAAAGCCAGATATACAAATCCAAAAGAATAAAATTGGAAACTTATCTCACACCATATACAAGACTCAACTCAAAATAAATTAAATTAAGCAAAGATCTGAAAGTATGTGGCTGCTAGAAAAAAATATAGCAAAAAGGTTTCTCATTATTGGTCTGAGCAATAATTTTTTGGATAAAATCCCCAAAGCACAGGTAACAAAAACAAAAATAGAATTGGATCAAACTAAAAAGCTCCTGCATAAAAAAGGAAATAATCAACACAGTGTAGAGACAACCTTTGGAACGGGAAAAAAAATTATTCACATATCTGATAAGGAGTTCATATACAGAATATTTGGAAACTTAAACAACTCAAAGCAAGAAAACAACTCAACTAAAAAATTAGCAATTGACCTGAATAGACATTTCTCCAAGGAAGAAATACAAATGATGAACAGGCATTTGAAAGGATGGTGAACATCACTAATCATCAGGAAAATGCAAATTGAAACCACAATGAGAATATCACCTTGTACCTATTAGAATGGCTATTTATAAAAAGGTAAAAGATATCAAGCCTTGGTGAGGATGTGGAGAAAAAGAAACATTTATATGCTGTTATGAGGAGTGTAAATTAGTGCAGCCATTATGGAAAACAGTATGGAGATTTCTAATAAAAGTAAAAATAGAACAACTATATGAGCCAGCAATTCTGCTACTAGTTACCTATCCAAAAGAAAGGAAATCAATGTGTCAAAGAAATAGTCTTCACCTCCAGAATTATTCAAATAGCCAATATATAGAAACAACTTTAATTGTCCATTAAAAAATGAATCGTAAAGAAAATGTTATACACAAACACATACACAACACAATGGGATACGATTGAGCCTTAAAATAGAAAGAATTCCTGTCATTTGTGACAACTTGAATAAACTTGAAGGACATTATTCTAAGTGAAATAAGCCAGGCGCCAAAAGACAAAACCCACATGATCTCACACAAAATCTCACTTTTATGTGGAATCTAAAAAAGTCTAACTTACAGATTCAGAGAGTTAAAGAGTTGTTGCCTGAATCTGGTTGGGGGTAAGGTACAATAGGGAGATGTTGATGAAAGAATACAAACTTTAGTTAGACAAGAATAAGCTCTGGAGGTCTATTACATATTCTATCAACTGTATTTTTTAATAAGTACTGTATACTTGAAATTACTAAGAGACTAAATTATGAATATTCTTACCACTTACACCAAAATGGTAAACTATGTGAGGTGATGATATATTAAGTTGCTTGATTTTGGTAATTATTTAACAGTGTATAGATATATTAAAATATTACATTGCACACTTTAAATAGTTTCAATTTTATTTGTAAAATATACTTCAATGAAGTTGGAAAAATATAATTCTAACAAATACACACCAAAAAAAGACAGAGAGAGTAAAGCAAAAATTCATCGTTACACTTAATGGTTTTTAAGAAAAAAAAACTCCAAGATCAAAATGTTTCAAAAAAGCTGATCTAAAAGGCAGCCAAATCGATGAATGTTGTAGGAATTTTAATTGTTTTAATGTTGACTAATTATAAAAAATAATAAGAACAATCTTTTCTTAATTTGTTCATGTTTTATTAAAATGATTATTTCTTCTAACTCATTGAATTTTTCTTTTACACAGTAATTTCTTAGTAAGAAATATCCATTTTACAACTTTTATATAAAACTTGATTTCAGTTAAATGTAAAAGTTCAGAAATATTTTTTTCTCAGTATTCCTGGAATTTAACTTAATTGGGAAGTGCAGGGACTGCTATCTCATGGACTTGAGATCTGCTGTGATGTTTTAAAAAATAAGTACTGTTAGACAAATGTCTAACAATCTGTTTCCACAGCACCTGCATTTATCATGAACATGAGAATTCAGTTTTCTCTGTCATATTAGTATTCTCCATGTTATATTTTTAATATTTAAAAATAGGTGTAAATTTTTTTTTTTTTTTTTTTTGAGACCAAGTCTTGCTCTGTCACCCAGGCTGGAGTGCAGTGGTGCTATCTCTGCTCCCTGAAACCTCTGCCTCCCGGATTCAAGCAATTCTCCAGCCTCAGCCTTCTGAGTAGTTGAGATTACAGGCACGCACCACCACACCTGGCTAATTTTTTGTGTTTTTAGTGGAGACAGGGTTTCACCACGTTGGCCAGACTGGTCTCCAACTCCTGACCTCTGGTGATCCGCCCACCTCAGCCTCTTAAAGTGCTGGGATTACAGGTGTGAGCCACTATGCCCAGCTGGATTTAATCTTTAAAAAAGTATTTTTATTTAAAAATAAATTCAAATATATTATATGATATTAAATGCAGAAAAAATAAAGTTGGCTCAATATTCTGGTTATATAAATTTTGCTGCTTACACATATGCTATAAATGGCATGTTACCAGGATCTTGAACTTCCTTATTGTGAGCCTGATTAAAAATAATTGAAAGTCATTAAATAAACAATTTATTCTGCTGACAGCTACCCACAAAATTTTACTTTTTACTAGACATTTAAAATCAAATAATATGCAATTCAAGAGTAGTTTATTATTTAAAAAAAACGTTTTTTATATTGATAATATTAAAGAGTCTGTAATCTTTTTTAAATGTTTAACATTTATGAAGTTTAAATAAAATAAATAAAAGACAGCTGAATATATGACTAAATAGCAAGAATAGTAGGTTAGATATCTGGCATTGGTAAGTAATGCATACATTTTTGCTTTGTGACATGCACCACCATTCCGGGAATTCAAGAAATAATGAATTACAACTGGGCTAAAAACATAAAAATTGCATTTATAGGCTGGGTGTGGTGGCTCATGCCTTTAATCCCAGCACTTTGAGAAGCCAAGACAGGTGAATCATGAGGTCAGGAGTTCGAAACCAGCCTGACCAGTATGGTGAAACCCCATCTCTACTAAAAATACAAAAATTAGCTGGGCGTGGTGGTGCCTGCCTGTAATCCCAGCTACTGAAGAGGCTGAGACAGGAGAATCACTTGAATCTGTGAGGCAGAGGTTGCAGTGAGCTGAGATCATTCCACGACAGTCCAGCCTGGGTAACAGAATGAGACTGCGTCTCAAAAAAAAAAAAAATTTTGCATTTATGACTAGTTCATTTGCTCACAATTTGATTTTGACTCCTATAATATAGGACTGTTGCTTGAGATAAATAATGCTGATTGATAAATTGAAAGTAACATTTAAAAAATATTTACTAATTAGCTAAATGCAAAAGTTATAATTAATATATCATAAAGTTATAAATATATATATTTTTATTTTTAACTTATATGGGTATATATTACATGTATATATTTATGGGGTACATGAGATGTTCTGATACAGGCATACAATGTGAAATAATCAGTCATGGAATATTGGCAACCCATCCCTTCAAGCATTTACCCTTTTGTTTCAAACAATCCAATTATACCCTTTTACTTATTTTAAAATGTACAATTAAATTATTAGAGACTGTAACACCCCAGTTGTACTACCAAACACTAAGTCTTATTCATTCTTTCTAGCTAGATTTTTTGGTAATCATTAACAATCCCTACTCCCCAGAACCCATCCCAGCCTCAGGGAACCATCCTTCTATTCTCTACGTTTCTACCTCTGTGAGTTCAATCGTTTTTTTGATCCAACAAATAAGTGAGAACATGCGATGATTGTCTTTCTCTGGTTGACTTATTTCACTTAACATAATGATCTCCAGTTCCATCCATGTTGTTGCAAACAACTGGATCGCATTCTTTTTTTATGGTTGGAGAGTATTCCATTATGTATAAGTACGACATTTCCTCTATCTATTCATCTGTTGCTGGACACTTAGGTTGCTTCCTACTCTTGGCTATTGTGAACAATGTTTTTCACAAACATGGGAGTGCAGGTACCTTTTCAATATACTGATTTCCTCTTTTTTTGTCTGTATACCCAGAGTGAGATTGCTGGATTGTATGTTAGTTATATTTTCAGTTGTTTTTGTTTGTTTGTTTTTGAGAAACCTCCAAACTCTTCTCAATAGTGGTTGAACTCAGTTATATTCCCACCAACAGTGTGGAAGAGTTCTCTTTCCTCCACGTCCTTGGCAGCATTTATCATTGCCTGATTTTGGATAAAAACCATCTCTTTCACTTATTTGGAAGTAGTCCCTCCTCATATGTTCTTTAGAATAGTTTGAGTAGGATTGGTATTCATTCTTCTTGAAAGTTTTGATAAAATGTACCCAATAAAGCCCTCAGGTCCTAGAGTTTTCTTTGCTGTGAGACTTTTTATTATGGCTTGGGATCTTGTTAGTTGTAATTGGTCTGTTCAGGTTTTGGATTTGTTACTGATTACATCTTGACAGGTTGTATGTGTCAAAGAGTATTTTACACACCACCATTAAAATAACATATTGTTCTGTGTTTTTCTGTGTCTTCACTATTACCAGTGAGTTTTGTATGTTTCAATAATTTCTTCTTGCTCATTAACATTCTGTTCTTTCAGATCAAAGATCCTCCTTTAACATTTCTTGTAGAACAGGTCTGGCGTTGTTGAAATCCCTCAGCTTTTTCTTGTCAGGGAAGGTCTTTATTTCTCCTTCATGTTTGAATGATATTGTCACTAGATATACTATTCTAGGGTAAAAATTTATTTCCTTCAGCACTGTAAATATGTCATGTAACTCACTCCTGGCTTGTGGGGTTTACCCATAAAGTCTGCAACCAGACAAATTGGATCTCCATTGTATTTCCTTTTTTTTCTCTTGCTACTTTTAGAATCTTTTCTTTATCCTTGACCTTTGGGAATTTAATTATTAAATATGTTGAGGTAGTCTAATTTTGGTTAAATTGTCTAATTGGGGTTAAATTAGTTTATATTCTATAATCTTCTTATACTTGAATGTTGATATCTTTCTCTACATTTGGGAACTTCTCTAATATTATCTGTTCCCTCCCTTTTAAAGCCAATAACTCTCAAATTTGCTCTTTTGAAGCTATTTTCTAAAGTTTATCTGTGTGTTTATTTTTTTGTATTATTTTTTTCTTTTGTTGCCTCTGGGTGTGTACTTTCAAATAACATGTCTTCAGGCTAAGTCATTCTTCTGCTTGATCAATTCTGCTATTAAGAGACTCTAATGTATTCTTCAGCATGTCAGTTGCATTTTTCAACTTTAGAATTTCTGGTTGATTCTTTTTATTTTAATATCTTCGGTAAATTTATCTTATAGAATTATGAATTCCTTCTCTGTGTCAACTTGAATTTCTTTGGGCTTTTCAATGGAACTCTTTTCAATTCTCTGTCTGAAACACATATCTCTGTTTCTCCAGGACTAATCCCTGTGCCTTATTTAGTTCATTTGGTGAGGTCATGTTTTCCTGGTTGGTGTCGATGCTAATAGATGTTCTTCATTGTCTGAGCATTGAAGAGTAAAGTATTTGTTGTAGCCTTCACAGTGTGGGCTTGTTTGTGCCCCTTCCTTCCCCTCCCTCCCCTGCCTCCCTCCCTCCCTTCCTTCCTTCTTTTCCTTCCCTCCCCTCCTTCCTTCCTTCTTTCCTTCTTTTCCTTCCCTTCCTCTCCTCCCTGCCTCCCTCCCCTCCCTCCCTCCCTTCCTTCTTCCTTCCTTTCTTTCTTCCTTCCTTCCCTTCTTCCTCTTTCTCTTCCTTCCTTCTGTCTTTCATTTTTTTCTTCCTTCTTTCCTTCCATCCTTCTCTTTCCTTCCTTCCTTTCTTCTCCTTTCTTTCTCTCTTTCTCTCTCTCTTTCTTTTCTTTCTTGAATTTTGCTCTTTCACCCAAGCTGGGGTGAAATGGCATAATCTTAGCTTACTGCTACCTCCACCTCCTGGGTTCAAGCCATTCTCTTGACTCAGCTTCCTGAATAGCTGGGATTATAGGTATCCGCCATCACACCTGGTTAATTCTTGTATTTTTAGTAGAGACTGGGTTTTGCCATGTTGGCCAGGTTGGTTTCAAACTCATGACCTCAGGAAATCCACATGCTTAGGCCTCCTAACCTGCTGGGATTATAGTCATCAGCCACCAAACCTGGCCCTTGTCTATCTTTCTTGAAAAGGCTTTTCAGGTATTTGAAGGACTGGGGCCCCATGTCTTATAATGCTGTGGTTTTAGAAGACTTGTAGAGGTACTACCTTGGTGGTCTTAGATAAGATCTCTAAATTACTAACCAGGGGCTCTTATGGTTTTCTCTTACTTTTTCCCAAAAATATGGAGTGTCTCTTTTTCTCTGTGCTAAGCCTCCTGGAACTGGGAGTGTGGTCCTTCAAGCAGCTGTGTATCCACCACCACTGGGACTGCGCTGGATCACACCTGAAGCCAGCACAGCACTGGGTCTTGCCCAAGTCCTTCCCTTCAAGGCAGCAAATTCCCTCAGGTCCTGAGCCTATCCAGAAATCATGTCTGGGAGCCAGAGACTGAAGTAGAAAGTCTTAGCTGTTTACCCTATGTTCTATCCTACTGAGGCTAAGCTGAAACTGAGACCAGAATACAAAGGCATTTTGTTCTTCCCTCCCCTTTCCAGACAGAGAGGAGCCTCTCCCTGCGGCCACCACTACCACCATTTCACAGGGGTTCTGTTAGGCCACTGCTAATGTTCACTTAAAGCCCAAGGGCTCTTCTGTCAGTTTGTGGTGAATGCTGCTAGGCCTGGGACTCACCCTTCTGGACAGTGGGCTCCTCTCTGGCCCAGAGTGTGTCCAGAAATGTAATCCAAAAGCATAGGTCTGGACTCGGGGACCCCAAGAACCTGCTGTTGCTCTATCCTGGTGTATCTGAGCTAGTACCTAACATGCAAGACATACTCCCCTTTACTTTTCCCTCTGTTTTCTCAAATAGAAGAAATCTTTCACCATAGCCACCACAGCTTAGAATGTGTTGGATCACCCCTGAGGCCAGCACAGTCCAGAGCTTGAGGTCCACAGTCTATTCCCTGTGTGTTGCTGCTTGTTACTCATGGCTCAAGGGCTCCTTAGTCAGCAGGTGACAAATCCTGCCAGGACTGATGCCTTCCCTTCTAGGGAGGGGATTCCTTTTTGGCCCAGGGTGTGTCTAGAAATGTCATCAAGGAGCTAGAGCCCATATCGGCTCTTCATGACTCTGCCTAGTGCCCTATCTTATTGTGGCTGAGCTAGTATCCAAGATGCAAGACAAAGTCTTCTTTACTCTTTGCTCTGCTCTCTTTTAGCAGAAGGAAGGAGTCACTTTTGTTACTGCTGCACTGCCTTGGGTTGGGTGAGGGTTAGTGAAAGCACTCCCTTAGCCACACTAGCTTACGGCTCCCAGGTAATGTGTCACTTTAGTCTGCTAGCTCTAAGCCCAGTCTAGTACCAAGAGTTGTTTAGGAATGGCAGTCCTTGTGATCAAGATCCACTTTTCAAGTTTACCTAGAACCCCAGAGCACTTTAGCCTGTGGTGAGGCTTGACAAGAAACTCAAGATCTGATGGCTGGGATCGGTGATTCTCCTTTGGATGGGGCTAGTTCAAATGCTCTCTCCCTGCGCAGGCACTGACTGAGCCCAGTATGGCTTTATTCTCCATTGTGATAGGGCAGCACTGAGTTCAACATAAAGTCTCTTCAGTCACTGCACTCTACCCTCTCAAAAAAGCACAGGTTCTCTCTACATGCCGTGCAGCCACTACATAGGGACGTGGGACATCCGTTAGCAATCCAGGACTGTCTTTCCTGTCCTCTTCAATGCCTCTTTCAGCAATGTGAAGTTAAATCCAGGTACTATGATTTCTCACCTTATTTCCAGTTCTTCTGAAGGTGTCTTTCCAGTGTGCAGATAGTTGTTAAAATTTGGTGTTTGGCCGGGTGCGGTGGCTGATGCCTGTAATCCCAGCACTTTGGGAGGCTGAGGCAGGTGGATCACGAGGTCAAGAGATCGAGACCATCCTGGCCAACATGGTGAAACCCCGTCTATACTAAAAATACAAAAATTAGCTGGGCATGGTGGCATGTGCCTGTGAGTCCCAGCTACTTGGGAGGCTGAGGCAGGAGAATTGCTTGAATCTGGGAGTTGGAGGTTGCAGTGAGCTGAGATTGCACCACTACACTCCAGCCTAGTGCCTGGTGATGGCGCAACACTCTGTCTCAAAAAAAAAAAAAAAAAAAAAAAAAAAAAATCGGTGTTCTATATGAGGAAACAAATGGTGTAGGCTTCTGTTCCACAATCTTGCTCTGTCTCTTTAAAGTTGTGTTCATTAATATCAAGTAAATTTATGTACCTACTAACACATAGAATTTAAATTAAAATTGTATTCAATAAAGTTGTTTTTAAAAATTTGGTCATGTTTCACTTTATTTTCCTTTGTTAAGAGTATGTGATGGTTAATTTTGTGTGTCAACTCAACTGGACCACACACCCAGACATTTGGACAAACGTTATTTTTGTTGTGGCTGTGAAGGTGTTTCTGGATGAGATTAACATTTGTATTGGTAGACTAAGTAAAGCAGCTTGTCCTCCCTAATGTGGGTAGGCCTCATCCAAAAACTGAAGACCTGAAACAAACAAAAAGGCTGAAGAAGGGAGAATTCCTTCTGCCTGACCACATGAGCTAGGACATTGGTCTTTCCCGGTTTTCTGACTCAGATGGAAATTTTGGCCCATCTATGTTTTAAGTTTGCCAACTTTCAGACTGGCACCTACACCATCACCTCTTCTGTTTATCATGCCTTTGAACTCATACTGAAATTACACATCAGCTTCTTGGGTCTCCATAATCACATAAGCTAACTGCTGCAACTTATCTACATTTTTGTTTTGGTTCTTTTTATCTGAAGAGCTGTCACTAACACCGCACTTAAAATTCAAAAGGGTGATAAATAATATAAACTTCCTTATGTGACATTTACACATTTCTTTATAACAATCATGGTTTAAGTTTGAAAGATAAATATTCTAGGAACATTTTTAATGCTCTTTAAAAAAATTCCAGCTATATTTGCTACATACTCTCAATAAGTGGATAAATAGTGACAAAACAAAAATTGTAAAAAATACATCAGTTTCTATTATCTGTCTTGTATTCTGCCTGTTAATTTTCTTTTAAGTAAATCAGACTACAGAAATTACATTTACATGTGGATCAGAAAAGAGACACAAACTTCTGACTTTACAGATGGCTGTTTTTCTTAATTACATGGATAACAGTTTAGAAATAACTAATTGGTCATGCCTGACAAGTAATAGCAGTTTTTCCAAGATAAACAAATGTTCACATTTTTCATACTTAATCAGAGACTTTATGTGCAAAGATGACCAAATGTATCATCTATTCTAAGCCTCCTGTGTTGTTTTGTAATAAACGACCATCTGTACTTTGATTTGACTGAGTTTGTCTGTGATGACCAGAGAATCTGATTACATGGCAGATGGTTTTGGAAGAACTTGTCTTTATAGGAATAAGCAGACAAGCACTTTTCAATATTTTGTCTGTACTCTTCAAACCTATCTCTGCTTCTTTTAATGCAAAGGTAAAATCCAGAATGTCAGCGTCTCAATACCATTCTGTTTGATTTTTATAAATTACAAAAAACAGGAAGGTGAGCTAATAAGTAGCACATCCATGGTCAATATTAGGCTTATTAACAAAAAAAGGTAAACTATGCTTTTGTGTTCATAGGCTTGGTTTATTAATGTGAGACAGAGCTAAAATATGAGAGCTAAAAGTAGCACATCCATGGTTAATGTTAGGCTTATCAATTTAAAAAAAGTTAAAAGTATGTATTCATGATCACAGGTTTGGTCTATCAATGTAAGAACATTTGTCTGAATCTCTGCCTCTCACTAACCAAATAAAATTTTGCGTTCTCCTAAATGTCTAAGGTGTTTTTGCTGTTTGTTCTCTTAGTTGTCAGAAACAATCCAGTGCAAAACTAGATCTAGATCAGGAAGTTTTCAGTAAAATAAAAATATTTTCATTAAAACATTATATTCGTATTTGTATATCTTGACATATTTAAACCTGATTTCCATAATTTTTCTTTTAATCTTTCTAGTTACCACACGCAGAAAGTGCAGACAGTATCACCATATTTACACCAAAGCAAGAATTTGAGAGTTTCAGCTGAACCTCATCGAATAACTGATGTCCTCTTTTCAATGGCCATCAATTACTAACTAAGCACTTTAACTAGAACTCAGGATTAAAATAACTACTCTTTATTTTTATATGCCTTGCTCTCACTAAATGATCAGCTTCATGCTGACATCATTAGTGTGTGACTTCTATTTGTTTTATTCCTAGCAGATGCTTTCCAAAAGGTAAAATTGAAACTCTCAAGTTTTATTAATTTTATCAGTGATATTTTGATATTCCAAAACAATTTTTCAACTACTACGAAAGTGTATAAATGATCTCCCCATGGAAATTCTGATGGTCCTGCCAACAATTTTTCTTCCTCTGAGTTGTGTTCTACCTTTGGGACAACTTCATGGATGATCAGACTTAATTGGTGGACACATTTTCCAACCAATAATCAGGTTAGATATGTAGAACTGTGTACCAATTAAACTTAAAGCCAAATATTAGAAATATAAGACTTTTAACAAAAATCCAAGCTATATAGGCGTTAAATATTAGAACAGTTATAAATAACTCAGATAATGGTTAAAACAGTTTATTTGGGGTATTATGACATGAAAGAGATAACTCAAGAAAGCCAGATTTATTTGAATGTACAGCATTTTAATGCCCATTAAAATATAGAATATTATAGATTAAGATTTCTAAGTTAATAACTTTGTTTTGAACTGTTATATTTCTCCCAAGTATGATCTATAAGTGACTTATCCCATTTTCTGCTGCTATAACAAAATACCATAGACTGGGTAATTTATGAAGAAAAAAGATTTATTTGGCTCAGAATTCTGGAGGCTAAAAGTCTAAGAGCATGATGCGAGCATCATGGTAGAAGGTGAAACGGCAAGCACATGCTAGAGAGAAAGAGAACATTGAGCCAAACTTCACTCTTTTATCAGAAGCTCACTCCTACAATAACCAACCCATTCCCATGATAATGGCATTAACTCATTTATGAGAGCAGAGTCCTCATGACCTGATCACCTCTTAAAGACTGCCATGTGTGTACCTATGCAACAATCTCACATGTTCTTCACATGTACCCCAAAACCTAAAATGCTATTTAAAAAAAAGACTCCATTATTTAATACATTACAATGGCAATTAAATGACAACCTGAGTTTTGGAGGGGACATTCAAACCATAATGTTTTTTCCCTCTTGCCCCAAATTCAGGTCCTTCTCAGATATAAAATACATTTATTCCATCTCATTAAACCCCAAATGATAATTCATTTCAGCAACAATTTGAAAAGTCAAAGTCCAGAATCTCATCTAAATCAGATATGGGTGAGAAATGAGGTCTGATTTATCCTAAGGCAAATTCCTCAATCTGTGAACCTGCAAATTAAACCAAGCTATCTACTTTTAAGTATTGTATTTTGGAAATACAATAGTGAGATAAGAATGAGATCGGAATTTCCAATCTAAAAGAAAGAAATGGACAAAAAGAAAGTAGTAATAGTCCCAAAGTAACAGTCCCAAAGATAGAAAATGAAAACAATTTAAGTCTTAAGAGCTGAGTAATAGTCCTTTTGACTCTATATGTTCATCATGCTGAACTTAGCTGGGCTTAGCCAGGCAGAAGCTCTCACAGTTTGACATCTTGTCCCTGTAGTTTTCCCATGTTGGCATTGCACACTGGTAGTTCGGGAGTCTCAAAGGTGGCCTCACTGCTATAGTTCCAGTAAATATTACCCTAGTGGGGACTTTCTGCGGCAGTTCCATTGCTGTGGCAGGTTTCTTTATGTACTTCCAAGAGGTTCACAACACGCTTTGAAATCTACATGAAGAAAGCCATGCTTTCATAGTTCTTGTATTCTGTATGCCTGCAGAATTAACACGATATGGATTCTGATGGCTTGTACTTTCCAGAGTGGCACATTGAGTGGCAGTTGGGATGACTGAAGAGTTCTGTGCCAGAGTACAGGCAGCAGTAGGATGAGAGGAATAACCTCGAAGATCTTTGAAGTGCCTTCAGGGTCTTTCACCCATTGTCTTGATAAATAACAGCTAAGTTTCTTACATCCATAATGATTTACTTAACAAAGAGTTGCTTGGCCATACCTGTAGTATTTTTTTCCTGAACACACTTCACTCTTCACGTGACCAGGCTGCAAAATTTTTAAATATTTTTGCTCTGTTTCTCCTTTAATTATAAATTTTATCAAGTCGTTACCATCCTCACACATCTCATAGTATGTAATTCAAAGTAGCTATGCAGCTGTCGGAATCCTTTTCTGCCTGGATATTTCTTCTTCCAGATACTCTAGTTCATCACTCTTAAGTTCTGTAGTCCATAAAAGAACATGGACGCAATTGGGCCAATGATTTGTTACTTTATAACAAGGATGGGGCTTGTTCTACTTTCCAACAACTTGTTCCTCATTTTCATGAGACCTCAGCAAAATTGCCTTTACTGTCCATATTTCTACCAATGTTCTGGTCACTACTACTAAAGAAATCTCTAAGATTCAGCTTCCCCTAGTTCTTCATTTTTCTTCTGAATCCTTATCAGATTTGTTCTTAATGTTGCACTCACAACAGTGCAGAGTATTTTTAGCCTGCTTCTCCAAATCTTTGCCTGTGCCCATTACTCACTTCCAAAGCTGCTTCTACATTTTTTCATGTATTTGTTATAGAAACAATTCCACTCCTGGTACCAATTTTCCATCTTAGTCCATTTTCTGCTGCTACAACATATACCACAGATTGAATAATTTTTAAAGATAAAAATATTTATTTGACTCATGAGTCTGGAAGCTGGGAAGTTCAAGTCTATGACACCAGCATCTGATGAAGATCATCTCATGGTGGAAAGGGAAGACTGAAAGTGGGAGAGACAGAGCAAGAAACAGAGATTAAATTGTATCTTTTTATTAGGAGTCCACTTCCACAATAATGAACCCACCCAGGAAATAATGACATTAACCCATTCATGAATGCAGAGCCTTCATTACCTAATCACCTTTTAAAGGCCCCAACTCTTAGTACTGTTACAATGGCAATTAAATTTCAACATGAGTTTCGGAAGGGACATTCAAGCCATAGCAACAAAATAATTAAAGAAATATAAAAATATAAACTAATTCATTTTACTACAAAAATTTAATTATGCCAAGGAAAATCCAAAATCTTAAGAAAAGGTGCTAGTTGTAAAGCAGTCAGAAAAATATTGACAAAACAGAAAGGAGAGAGGTAAGCTTTTAGAAGTGGTCATTGACTGATTTTTCCTCTAACACCAAGAATAAAATTAAAAATAAATAAATAAAATGTTAGCATAGCATGGAGTTCTTACTTCACTCATAAAGTAAATAAAATAAGTAAAGAACTAGCCAGTGCTAAGATTAAAACTTCAGCCAAATTAAATTGAAAGGAGTTTAATTGAGCAATGAATGATTTATGAATCGAGTAGCACCAAGAACCTCAACAGATTCAGAGAAACTCTAGTGCAGCTACGTAGTAGAAGATGATTTATAGACAAAAAAAGGTAAATGACATACAGATATCAGAAGTGAGGTAAAGAAACAACTAGATTGGTTACAGGTTGGTGTTTGCCTTATTTGAGTACAGTTCAAACAGTTGGCTACATTTGATTGGCCAAAATTCAGTGATTGGCACAGGTATAGACTACGGTCCGTTTGCACCTTCACTTTTTATAGGTCACAGTATACAGCAAAGCATTTAGGTTGAACTTAAATATGTAAGGAGACAGCTTTAGGCTAAACATGATTGACAGTCCTCCCATTTTGGCCATTTTCTGAATTTTGAGAGATTAATCAAAACTTTAGTTATTAATGCTACTATCACTATTGATCTTGAAATGCACTGGGGAACAGTAGAACAGTCAGTTCTGTAAGGTGGGAACAAAAACGTAGTATAGATTGTTTTCCTAGGCTGGAAGGTCCTGTTTGCAGGAGAAAAACAAAACCTGGTCTTTTCTAGAACCTATGTGTTTCCTTAAAGTCTTAGTTTGATTACGTTACATTTAGCATGAGAAATTCCATTTTGCTTTGGTTTGGTCTGTTGGGGCCTAGTGCCTGAGTTCAGTCCAAAATAATGGCTTCCCATATGTATATATTTAATTTTCCCCTTTTTGGTCTGGTTCTCACTTAGGTGAGAGTGTTACCAAAACCTAGGGCCTTAATGCCAGTTATAATCGTTTTGGTTTTTTTTAATCTCAGTGTATCATTTATAGGTTATGGTGTCCTTATGGTCATGCATTTGTTTCAGCCCTTGTCACTGCAGTTGAAGAGAGACCATTTAACGTTCTAGAGTTTGCTGCATGCAACATTCAAAACATTTGAGAGCATACAGGCACACCAGGGAGACTGCTATTATGACTATCAGAAGGGTAGTACCAAGAGTTTGGAATGTGCCCCTTACCCAAGGTTCCCATAAAGCAAACCACCTAAAATCATATAGATCGAATAATAAGTTAGATAAAGGATCTACTTACTACAACTTTCCTGCAACTGAATCTCTGTAAGTACTGCCATGTCATTACAAGGTCAATTTCCCAAGGACATAAAACAAGACAGAGACTCCACCTAGTTTTTTTGTTTTGTTTTGTTTTTTGTTTTCTCTTCAGAGACCTATGGAAAAGTATGTAACTGCCCACTTTGCTGTGCTGACTTGAACAGGGGGCTTATAAATACTTTTTCCATCAATCAAAAGTTTACAGGAAATAAACAGTAAGTTTTACCATTCATTCAACCAGTTTGAACAGAGAGAGAGAGAGGGAGAGACAGAGAGAGAGAGAGACAGAGATAGATAGAGAGAGAGAGAGAGGCCAGGAGTCTGACTGGGAAGAAATTCTTACCCTTTTGCTGGCATATCAAGTTTCTGCGTTCCTGTTTCATTAGTGGCCCCAATGACCCTCTTACCAAACCTTCTTACCACACCACTCCTAGGGCCAAGCTGCATCACAAAGAAAAATGATGGAACCACAGGCAAAATTCTCCCAATTTTGCAAGATGCTGCCCAACTGGCTTCATGGGAGACCCAAATTCTAATATTTTCCATTCTAGCCAGAGCAAAATATGTGTGCTTTAAATACAAATATTGAAAATTTTTAGAAGCTTCTCCATATCAATTGGCATTCCTCGATGAGACTAATTTGGGACCTTCTTTTTCTTTTCATTTGGAACATTCCACTGTAAGCTATTTTTAGTACGATTTTACCATTTCTGTAAGACTTCACTGCTTCCTGGGACTAATGTATAAGCTGGAAGAAACTCAGTTTTTCAGAAATTAAGGATCCCTTTTTTACCTAAAACATTGGTTTTGCTCTCAGGTTCCCTTGATTAACTTAGTCAATGATTTTTTTTTCCTACCTTAGCATGCAAGAAAAATGAAATAAATGAGTGGAACACAAAGATCTCTGTGAATTTTTCAAAGCCAAATTTTACAACCCCTGAAATATTAACATTTACTACCAGTTTCTTTCTGACCCAGTCAGATGTAAGAGGCCTCTAACTGGATCCAAAGCAGTTAATTACCAGATAAAATCCCATCCTGAACCTAGTCCAGTTTCTGTTGCAACTTCCAAACCGAGTTTGGGTCAGAAATTTGCTCAAAGAAACTCAGAGAGCCTAAAACACAAATCTGTGGAGGTCTGAAATCCAAGAAAGAACTTACCTACAATCTCCAGCTGTTCTGAGAGATCAATGGATATAAGTGGGTCCTGCAGGTAATTTGCTTGTTCACTCAGTGCTCCTGGGGTTGTTAGAAGGTCTTCTTCGAACCTTGCTTCTGACGACACCTGTTAAAAGAAAAAACTTCAGCTAAATTTAATTTAAAGGAGTTTAATTGAGCAATGAATGATTCATGAATAAGGAAGCCCCCAGAATCACAGCAGATTCTGAGAGAATCTAGAGCAGCCATGTGGTGGAAGAAGATTTATAGACCAAAAAAAAGGGAAATGACATACAAAAATTGAAAGTGAAGCACAGAAACAGCTGATTAGTTACTGGTTGGCCTTGGCCTTATTTAAACACAGTTCAGACAATTGACTACATTTGACCAAAACTCGGTGATTGGCGCAGGTGTGGGTTATGGTCAGCTTATACCTTCACTTGTTATAGTTCGTGATGTACAGAAAAACCTTCAGACCGAATTTAAATATGTAAGGAGGCAGCTTTACGCTAATCTTAATACAAGGAACTAATTAATATACTCAGAGACTGTGACTGTGGTTGTTAATCTGAATTGTTAGGAGTAGTTCCTTCTGTACATTGGTGTCTGCCATATAAGTTTCAAATACAGTTATTTTGGTGGTATAAATACCAGACCAGACTCAGGCAGCTCTGTCTCATCATAAAATAGCCAAGAAGAGAAAATGAGATTCTAGATGCCAGGTACAGTAGAAAATTCCTGAATTTATCTACCATGATAACATAGTTTTTACTATATTAATTGAAACCTATTCCCACTCTAATAGTCTATACCCTACTCAGCCAATTCGCAGAAAAGATCACCTTAGGGCAACCCTTCAGATAGAATGGAGCTCACTAAAAGATGTGTTGGCAATTTCAATGAACACAGAAACTTGTTTCTCTCCCTTGGCTCTGTTAAGCAGAGCATATAAACTATAATCCATGAGATAAAACTGAGAAAACATTGAAGACAAATTTCAGGAAAAGAGCACACAAGCAGGAGCAAACGGGGGTGGTTTATCCTATAAACAAGGGCAATTTCTCTGAGTTGAAGAAAATTTTACTGTTTAGAATAGAACATTTAGAATAAAATGGCCCACTGAGTGGCAAGTAAGTATGTTAAAGCGGAAGGAAGAAAAGGGACTCAGAGGGATGTGAAATTAAAGTCACTTGAATATATTCTTTTGACAAGTGACCATAACAAGAAGTAGAAAGAAGACAGATATATTATTTTTCCATTTGCCCTGTGAATACTTACTGGCATTGTTTGCAGCTGCAACATTTACCTTGAGATAATTTTGCCACAAAATATTTGCTTTTTTATTATTTTCTCATCACTGTATTTATGTCGAGTTTGGAAACAAAAGATATCATTGTATTTGTAACATTCTGTTTTTAGTGATGGTATTTCCATTTACAAAATATAGTAATTCTTGATCCCTGACAATGTCAAATCCTAGAAAACATAACATCGTTCTCGGATAGTTGTTGGGTGAACATCCATTTGATGAATTTGATTTTTCCAAAATAGACAATTCTGATGATTTGGACGATTCTGATGTTAGCTCTGTTTAGAAATAACTCCAAGAACAGTTTTTATTTTTTATTTTCACATTAAAATCAGTCACATTTTCTTCAGCCTTAAAGAGCGTGTTTATGTAAAACGAAATGAGCACTGGCAGCTCGCTGCACTTTTTTTCTAAACAGGAAAAGGGTTGATGAAACTATTATGCTCTATTTTGATAGTACTTTAACAAAAAAATTGATGGACTATAACGTGCATACAGAAAAGTGCCAATATATGAATGCTCATTAATCTGACTCAGATTGAAGGATATTATGCTCAATTACATATTTATTAATTTTGAATTCTAGATGAATTACAGTTTTGAAAGAATAAACGAATCATGAGTATATGTATTAAACACTCTTAGAAAAGCTAAATTGACCAATGAATGTATATTAAAAAAATGTAAGCTCTTCTAAACTCTTAACTTTTGCAGACATCTGCCTCAAGATTTTCTGTGAAAATTAAAGAAAAATCAAGGACAACATAAATTCTTTCCTTCTAAATATTTCCAACATGGATTAAAAAGTGCACATTTTCTCAGTCTATTCTCAGTTCACAGTTCATTATAAAGAGACAGTTTATATGCAATGACAAACCCTAAACCAATTTTGTTTAATATAGAAAAGCAATTATACATAAAATATTTGTCAGTTATAACCAATATGCTATAATAAGTAAGACACCATAACCTTAGACTTAGCTAACTGATCTTACTCTGTGTTTGTTTTTTAATAACTACTTGAATTCTTCATTATTCTATTCTTTCTCTCACATCTTAAGTATAGTATACATCAACATTCAATTTTTTTCCTTGGCTGATCTATATTTTCTCCAAGGAGATAAAACTAATGCCTTGAATTTCTATATTTATCTCCAAAGTTGATATTCCTCTTAAAATTTATTCTCCAATGTCTAATTTGTTTCCATCCTCTTCCCCAGTGTAAAATCAATTCTACATATTTCAACAAATTAGTCATTCTAGAACAATTCTCTCCTGTGACACTTCTCTATTTGAAAATAAAAACCAAAAAAATTTAAGACTTCTTAGCTTGGCACTCAACAACTTTATCACTGTGGCCATTATCAACATATTAACATTTATCTTTCTATGTGCTTTGATGGAAAAAAAAATGCATTCATTCAAGCTCATTTGTTTCTATTTCTGAAATACATATCACTAACAAACAACCCTCATCCTTTGCTTACACTTTAATTCTGACTTACTATCTGCCCTCCTTTGCATTTTCGCTTTATGACTTCAACTTCAGCAACTATTTCATAGTTGATTTAGTGTGAAATCTTTCCAAGTTACAAAGATCCTTATAATACTCTGTTCTTATTTCATTCATAATTAATACATAGATGTACATAAATTCTCCATAATAAAAGATATCTAAGAAATTGTTTTTGAATTTATTTATATAAGATTTAGAAGCCAGAAAATTAACCTCCATGTATAAAATAATTGAAGTGAAGCAAAGTGAAACAAGCAAAGGGAGAATTTAGACTTGTGTTGCTTAAAATGTCATTGTATATTTAGGAAATAAGGACCTATGAAATCATTTTTAATAGATTGAAGAAATAAAAATGAGTTAAAATAAGGATAGTTTGGAATTATTAAAAATAACAGAATCTATTTAGAAAAAAATATTAATAATGCATGCACCTGTATGTTATTTTGTTCTTATTAAAGAGTTTAATATACCATTCTGTCATTAGTATGATAATAATTCCTCAGTTTTCCTAATACAAATAAATTCCCTTTATTTTATTTGTTTAAAGAAACTAATCTCAGTATTACTGACATTCGCAATGTATAATTTATTGTTAGGAGAGGACTTTTCTGTGCACTGGTGAAATGTGAATTTCACCATTCGCCTACTACTTCATATAGTAGGCTTCTGCCTACTATATTCCAACAGCATCATTTTCCATCTACCTATTCCAGTTTGTGAATTAGAAATGCCTTCTGACATTGTAAAATGTTCTTTGAAATAAATACTGATTAGAAGAATCAGTAAATTTTAGAATGACGTCCTCTTTGTATACCTCACTATGAAAGATTCTTCCAGGGCCGGGAGCAGTGGCTCATGCCTGTAATCCCAGCACTTTGGGAGGCCGAGGCGGGTGGATCACCTGAAGTCAGGGGTTCGAGAACAGTCTGACCAATATGGTGAAACCCCGTCTCTAAAAAAAAAAAAAGAAAGATTCTTCCAGTGGAAGAACGCTCCCTTCCATGCTCTAGAACAGTATTCTACTAGTGGAAGAATCTTTCATAGTGAGGTATACAAAGAGGATTTCATTCTAAAATTTCACTGCTTCATTTGCCTGGATAATAACTATGGTAATAGAAATAGTGCAAGATATTCTTTAATATTTTTCACCATTTCAAAAGAAGAATAATTAAGCTTGAAATATGGCAAAATAAATAACAAGAAAATAATATTTTAAGCTCTGTAGTAGATCATGTGATTATTACAGAAATTTGAAGAAATATTTTTTAAATCTTTAAAAGTCAGGCTATGCTCTTCTTTTGATATTGAATATCAATAAATTATTTTAACTCTTTCTTTGCTTTAGATATAAATGCTTTTTTTAATGTATTTCTGGCTTAAACTCAAAACTAAATTTATATTTATGAGAATCAAATTGTGTAACAAAATAAATGTAGACAATTATATTGTACATCATCTCATGAAAGAAAAAATAATTACAAAAGTTAGAAATTGCTTTTACGTTGGCTGGTCTGGATAAAGCAAATCTGCCTTTGATTCTAAATAGAGAAGAATCTCTTTTCTGTATTCTTATTCTTCAATTCCAAACAGCCTATTAAGAAGACATCAAAAAGACATATAGACTAGTAGGGATGTTAGCCCCTTTGGGGGTAATATTGCTTAGATTGAGGTATATAACTTCCATTGAGAGTCCCATTTTTTCTTGAAGCAAATATATATTTATACTATATATATGTGTGTGTATATATATATATGTGTATAAATATATATATATATAAATAAATCTTTAAATCTTTTATATATTCATACCACAGGCTACTAAAAACATAATCTGGTAAAAAGGCTTCTATATTAAGACTCTATTTTAATCCAGTAAATTTCATACTACTACCATATCTAACCTGGGGATTAACAGCAATGGCTTTAATTTTATGGTATTTCCAATCTCATGGTGCACAAAAGATCGAGTGATGATAGAATAATCCCCCATTTCTGTAAGACACCTGTATGCTTATAAAGATGTTCTCCTTAAATCAAAATTGTGAAGAAGTTAAACTATGTGTTGCTTTTCCTATGACAAGTTTTTTTTTTCTTTTTGACTATGCCTTTTACAAAAACTCTGTATTTATTTCCTACTTTGGGAAACCCTGTTTTTAGTCTGTTATTTTCTACCTCAAAACTGTAGAATTTTTTGTCTTTATAAATGGCAAACTTAAATTATTTCTTTTTCTGTTTGTTAAAGGTTTCTACATTTTACCCTGACTTTCTTCAAAATACTTACAGATAACATAGTAATAAGAAAAGAAAGTAACTCAATTAATGTACTGAATTGTTACATGCTGTTTTAGGAAAGAACTTCCTCCCACACTCACATCAAACTACTAGTAGACACCAGCTAGGTATCCTCCAATGAAATGCTGTCACTATCTACCTGAAGATTGTGTCAGATCCTACAGGGTGAGGGCACAGTCCCCAAGACTTGTCCCTGCCCCATCTGTCACAAGTCTAGGCCTCTAGAATTTTTGGTCAGCTGACTTCAAGTTGGAGCTCCCACAATACCATCTTTGGATTTGATTAATTTGCTGAAGCAGTTCACAGAACTCAGGGATACCTACATGCTGGTTTATCAGATAGGATAGTATAAAGGATATAGATGAATGAATACATAGGGTGAGGTATGGGGGAAGGGACTGGGAGCTTCCATGCTCTCCCTTCCATGTCCATCCTCCAGGAACCTTCCTGTGTTCAGCTCAGGGAAAGCTCTCCAAAACCAGTCCTCTTCAGTTTTTGTGGAAATTTCACGATGTTCGCATTTCTTCCCTCAGGGTATAGGATGAGATTATCTCTGGGGAGAGTCTTGAGACCCATAAGTAGAAAGGCAGGGGAATATTAAAGTCCTGCCTTACAGCAGGTGAAAGGCAGGCAGGAGAAGGTCAGTGAGATTCTGTTTCTGAAGGCCTGCCCCTGAGGTCTAACACACCCAATATTCTAACAAAAGACTGTAACAGGAGCTTATGGAAACTATAAGCCAGAAACCAAAGGAAAAACTATGTATGTCCATATCATTCATAACACCACATGTGCTTTTAAGATATTGTAAGCACACAAATAAAATAAAACTTGTTGATTATCTGTTAAGAAACTAAGGTTGTAAAGAGCTAAGAGAGATAAGGTAACACAGACAGTACTTTGCAGGGTCAGTCTCATCCGGAAAGACCTTCAAAGACACTCTCACAATAATATTTCATCAAATGTCTGTGTACCCAGTGACCCAATCAAGTTGAATCATAAAAATAATTCATAAGTCCACCCACTGTCAATCGGGTACCTACATGGATCTTCTTAAACCATACTCGATTTCCAAATAAAGACAGTAACAGGCCAGGCGTGGTGACTCACCCCTGTAATCCCAGCACTTTGGGTGGCTGAGGTGGGCAGATCACCTGAGGTCAAGAGTTCGAGACCAGTCTGACCAATATGGTGAAACCCCATCTTTAAAAAGATACATATAATAAAATAAGACAGTAACATGACCAGTGTGATACAAATATCCCGTGGACAACTAAAAAGATACTAACACTTTTCCTAGAAAAGAAGAAGTCTTTGAGCAAAGTATACTTTCTCAATATTCTGCAACTTAAATATTATGATGCAAATTAACAATACTGAAATACTACAAGGCAAAATGAACACATCTTATGTTATATAAAAGAATAAGAGAGGAAAGAAAACAGAGATATTGGCTTAATATGTGTATAAATACACAAACATACCTATAACAAAATAAGGAGGAAATACTCATGATAATTCTGGTCCTCATTTCTATAACTGGTTGTGTATTGACAACTGGTATTTAGAAGTACCTTCTTCTACTACCCATTCTGTATTCCCTTTGCCTCCAGCAAGTACTTTGGCTGATCATGGTTTTTTTACAGACCCAAATCTTCATTCTTGAAGTGTCTGGATCATTAGTAGTCCTGTCTGGATTGGGTGGTTTTAGCTTTCCATTCCCTTAATCACAGGGTATGGTAATACTAAGCAATTCCCTAAGGAATAGCCTGTATTTGAGACATATTCCTCTTTACCTTCATTGTGGAGTAGTTACTTCAGCCGGCACAGTAGCTGCTAGGGTGTAAGCATCTCCAATACTCAGGTTGAAATTTAATTCCCAATATGGCAATATTGAGAGGTGGGGCCCTAAGAGTCAAGAGGATTCTGCCCTTGAGAATCAATTAATCTATTGATGGATTAATGGATTAATGAGCTTTCATGAGAGGGTAACTTGTAGATTTATAAGGAAAGGAAAGGAGACCTGAACTAGCACATTAGCACACTCAAGCTCCTTGCCATGCGATGCCCTGTGCAGCCTTGAGGCTCTGTAGAACATCCTTACCAGCAAAAAGGCTCCCACCAGATGTAGCCCCTCTATCTTGGACTTCTCAACTTTCATAAGTGTATGAAATAAATTTATTTTCTTTATAATTTAACCAGTTTTTGATATTATATTTTAAGCAACAGAAAATATAATGTAGCTTCCATCTTTGCTTGTTGATTCAAAAGCATGAGAAGCTTGAAGTGGCAGAGTCTTAATTTCCAGTTCAGTGGAATTATTCTTGTGTCTTCTAGCAGAAGCACTTCTCTCTTTGTAACTAAGAGCTTCATGCCAGCAGAGTATAAGACTGTGGCTATAGAAAGCAATCATTACTATAATGGATCCATGGGTGGTAATAGCTGTGGGACTGTGTTAGAGGGACTTCCCAGGGTCCCCTTGTTGAGGGGAGGGGAGGATTGTTTAAAGTGCAGGAATTCTCTGGTTTTCCCGCCGGCCAACTAGGGCTCTTTGTTGTTTCCCACGCAGGCCAGGTAGAGCTCTTTGTTTCACCTTCCTGCGCTGGCAAGCCAGGTAGGGCCCGTTGTCTCCAAATTTCCCAGGCTGAGACTTGGAAGAGGGGGCTCTGTGACTCAGGGTTATAAGACAAGTAGCCAGTAACGGAGTCAAAGATCAATCAATCCGGAGAACTTTGAAAGAACTCCTTTCATAGATTGAGAACAGGAAAGAGGAGGGAATAACTCAGAGTTAAAACTTCTGTTGACCCTGCCTATACAGTATCCTTTTTCTGGTCCCCTTCCGTGAAAGCTTGGGAGCTGTCCTTTCACTCTAATAAACTGCACTTTTGCATTCTCTTTGGGTCCACAATTTTTATTCCAACAATAAAACTTACTGCACCTCGTGGCCCCTTTCCCCATTCTTCCATGTTAGGAAGGCCAAGAATCTAAGCTCCAATTGCAGTCCTAGTACCTACTTCCATGGTGTCCTAGCAGTTAGTACTCTAGGTTTTTCACCCAGGTAGCCTGGGTTCGACTCCTGGGTTCAACTCCTGGAGTGACAACCAAGGAATCCAGCTGTGGTTTTACTTCTCTCCTAACATAATGAGTAGTGCTACTCCAGTTTTCACTCATTGATACCTGGACCCACAAATCCGGGCTATAAGAGAAACAGAATCATGTATTGGAATCTGTTTTAGAGCATGTACAGCCTCCTGGGGAACCTAGTTCCAGTCCTGTAAAATATTGTCACTTAGTTGACACTGTAACTGGGACTTCAAAAAGTCACTTCACTCTCCTATCAAGCCAGAAACTTTATGATGTGGAGAATATGGGAAGACTGGTATATTTTATGTGCATGGCCCATTATCACACTTCTTTTGCTGTGAAGTGAATTTATTGGAAGCAATGCTGTGTAGAAATACCACCACAATGGATAAGGCATTGCATAAGTCTACAGAAGACAGAAGCATTGTGTTCAGAACAGGCAAATTTATATCCAGAGGGTATCTATTCCTCTTAAAACAAAATGGTGCTTTTTCCATGATAAAAGCAGTCCAACGCAATCAACCTGCCACACATTCAGGGTGATCATCCTTGGGATTACCCTGAATTTTTATCATATTTATTTTCATCCTTGAAATGTGTGTTAATGGTTTACTTTTAAATCTACAATAATTGTGACTTCTTGCTCACTAGGCCCTAACAGCATTAATTAATGTTATGGGCTAGGGTAATATTTTATGGAAGAAAAGGTGATTAAGATCCTTGTGGATAAAATTATGACATAGAGCAGGAGGGTTACTATTTCTCCGAAGTAGGACCATGAAGGTATATTGCTGACCTTGCCAGTTAAAAGAAAACTGCTTCTGGAGATCATTTATAGCAAGTACAGTCATGCACTGCATAAAAATGTTTATGTCAAAAAAAAAACACATATAACAATACACTCATAAGATTATGACACCATATATATATATTTACTGTACCTTTTCTATATTTAGATATGTTTAGATACACACATATGTAAGATTGTCTTATAATTGCCTACAGCATTTGGTATAGAAACGTGCTGAACAGATTTGCAGCCTAAGGGCAACAAGGTAGGTCAAGATGGCCAGGGGGATATTTGTGTTAATTCTAGCTAAATAATTATAAGCTTGCTTGGCTCAGAGTACACTGAAATTTATACTCCAAATTAAAGTATATTATTGGTGCAGTTAATTAGAAATCAAGCAGCAACAGGAGGCCTAAAGTAAAGACCATCCGAGAGCCCAGTAACACCAGGGAACACCTCCGGGTGGTTGCAGAGCAGGGAATACTGCTCTGGTCCCACGAATGCCTTCTCAACGTGGAGATTGTATGGGGGCCTCGTAAAGAGGGCCTATGCAAAGATACTCTGAGAAGGGAGGCAATCTCTGTTCACAAGATCCGGGAGGCTCTTTGCAGATGGGAGCTGACAAGGAGGAGAAAAGCCTTGCAGGGCAGAGATCACGGAACACCTCAGGCTCTGCCTAGGTTCTCAGACTGTGGAGTGTTTTTAATTGCTCTATGTCCTCAATGCTCAGGAGATAAAAGCCCCTTGATTCATTGGGTGTGTTCAGACCAGGTGGCTGCTAATCTACTATCTTTCTGATGCAGCTGCACCCTGGTAACAATCGGTGATAAACTCAGAGTACTAGTTTAGCATGTCTTAGAAGGATCTCAAGTGCTCTCCCCACAGCGACCAACCAGCTATCTTACCTACCCCTTCATCCTCCCCTTCCACGCCTGTAAGATCAATGAGATTATACACATAATTAAAGTGTTTGGAGCCCAGAGCTCTGGGCTTGCATTGCTACCCTGGGCCCATGCTGTAAATTCTACTCTTGTATCTCTGTCTTTATTTCCTTTTCTCAAAGGAAAAGTCGTGGCTGGGACTAAGGACATCCAAGTACGGGGTTGGGCTGGTTGCCAACACAGCAGGGTATACTACATAGCCTAGATGTGTAGTAGGCAATGCCATCTAGGTTTGTGTGAATACATTCTGTGATGTTTACACAACAAAATCACCTGATGATTCATCTCTCAGAATGTATCCTCATTCTCTGGTGTCACATGACTTTTTTGGAGGTTAAAAAAACATTTTCCAGATCAATAGCTGCATACCAGATCAACAACTGCAAAACCAGGTACTAGAGGATGTGTTCATTTACTGAAGCAATAATACCACATTTAGTACAGAGCTGTAATAGTAGACATTATCTGGTTAAACTTATGATAATCCAATGTGTTTGTCTAAGGTCCATCTGTCTTCTTCTAGGCCAAACAGAAGATGTGAATGGGAATGTTGTAGAAATTAGCACCCTGTGTCTTTCAAATCCTTAACAGTGCCACAAATCTGTAATTTCTCCAGCAATGTGATGCTGCTTTTGATTTCCTATTTTTCTAGGTAGAGGCAGTTTTAATATCTTAAATTTGGCCTTTTCCAACATAATAGTCCTCACTGTGGAGCTCAGGGAACTAATATGGGTATTCTGCCAGCTGCTAACTGTGCCTACTCCAATTGGGCACTCTAGATCTGGGGAGATATTTGCAGTATAGGTTCAGGGACCTACTGGGTCCTTTGTGAGATGAACCTAAGCTAAAACTCCATTGATCATCTGACCTTCTTTAATCTTTAATCCCTATTCTGGTGGACCACAGTGAAATTTTGGCTTTCCCGATCAGTTCAGAGACAGTGTCCAGCAGTTTTCAAAAGTTATTATTATTATTTCCTTTTCCCCAGTGGACAGTTACTCAGATAAAAAGCTGTAAGCCTTTTTGGGAAAGGCCATGAGAAAGATTAACAGTAGAATAAGTTTTTGGCAACATATCAGGATCTTTTGTCACAAAAAATCCAACCTCCATTCAAGGGGTTTTGGGTTTGTAAACTGGCTCAAGCCAGTGAATTGATTGAGGAGCCATGACTCTGTTTTTATCATTCAAGTTAAACTTTTGTTCACTTGACCTAGAACTCTTTTGTGAATACTAATCAAGAAAGTATTTAGTAGACTTACTATCCTTTTAAAATGTAGGAACACCATGATACACCAGCCAGTGCTATAGGTCTGCTTGAGTCAGATTATTCTGATTGCTGCTTTGACTCTGCTCTCTATTATGATCATCACATCCACGTTATCTCCATCAGTTGAGGGCTGCCACATGGCCCCTGACACTTTCAGATTTAATTACCTACATTGCATTTAGGTGCCTTAATTCAGTAACTGCAGTATCCACTGTGAGGTCTGACCTGTAGAAGAGTGATCACATAGTTCCTCAAGGTTGCTGATGCTCCCTCACAAATTTATTTTTCACTTTGTTAGTGGTAAGTATGTCTTCTCGATCCTCCTGTGTAGGTGAGTAAGTCTTATATTACGAATTCACTTTAACGATCCTTAGGCCTTTGAATCTTTTCTTCAACATTAAACCAAGGCATGGCTGATATTTCTGATTTGCTCACCGGGGGCTACCTTTTGGTCTTGTTGCAGCTGACCAAACAGCACACTGAGAGCACTTTCTAACTTCCTTGGCTTTAATAGTAAATACTAAGTCTCTGGTTGGTGAGCGCATGTCAATAACTTCTCTCTGATCCAACTTTGTTTCTTCCATTATTATCCTACACTCTTAATATCCATTCCTATGCATATTCCCTGAGTTTCTGTCTGTATCAATTATTTTGGACTCTAACACACCTCCTAATATATTACACTTTGCATATCATCTTTATGGACCTCCTGGAACTTGAGTTTAATTGCAGGTCTAGAAGCCAAGATGAGTGATAGGGGTGGTTCTTGAGGAAACAGCATTGTCTTGTGGGGCAACTGCCTCAGGAAATGTCATTATAGTTTCCTCAGGAAACGCAGAGTTAATTCCTTCAGAGGTGAGATTCCACTTCCATGGGGACATGAAGAGGCCTCCCCCACTAGCAAAGAAGACTAAACAAAATTTAGGGGCTCAGTTTTTCTAAACAGTGTTTTCCCACACATATTCATTTCAAATGTCCCATTCTTCCCTAATCAAAGCCCTCACTTACCAGTAGAAACACTATAAGGTTATAAAAGTTCAACTTGCATTGGAATTCAGCAAGTTTCAGGATAAGACCCTGAATTTGATGTTTAGCATTATCAGTCCAGTGATTATAGAAGATCGCTTTCCTTAAGGGCACACACACTAGCAGGCGTGGTGGTGCTCGCCTGTAGTCCCAGCTACTCCGGAGGCTGAGGTATGAGAGTTATTTGAGCACAGGAAGCTGAGGTTTCAGTGAGCTGAGATCATGCCACTGAACTGCAGCCTGGGCAACAGAATGGGACTCTATTTCAAAATAAATTAGTTAATTAAAAAAAATAAAAACAAATCATCCATTTCTAGTATAGTTCTCCATCATGGCAAAGAAACCTCACACTAAATGGGTAAAAGTTGATGCCTTGATTTGGCAAAATCTGTCTATATTTTGGATAATGTCTGATTCCATACCAAGGCTGGAAATTTTGGAAATGAAGGAAATTTTTTAAATGCAATTTACAAAACCAGTGATCTATCTGTCACCAAATTGCTATGTATTTTCAAATAATTGGATTTATTTTGTACAATTTAAACCTGAGAAATAGTGGCCATATTCATTATCCAAAAATTGCGTTAAGAATGTAGCAGGAGGGATATTCATAAACAAAGTTTATTTTTCAAGCAATTCATCTTAATTTTCTTTAGCCATACATTCAAAACTTATGTTTATTATATTTATTTATTTAATATTTGTTGCTGCAAAAGCAGTCACAAGTTTTACCATTACTTTCAATGGAAAAAACTGCAATAACTTGTGTACCAACCAAATATTTTACATTTAAAATTGACAGATAACATTGTATGTTTTTATTATGTACAGTATGGTGTTTTGAAGCATATATACATTGTGGTATGGTTAAATCTAGTTAATTAACAAATGTATTACCTCAGATGGTTATCATTTTTTGTGGCACTAGCACATAACATCAACTTTAATTTTTGAGAATACAATATATTGTCATTAACTTTCATTATCTTGCTTTACAATAGATCCTTTGAAATTCATTCTTCTTATCTAATTGTAATTCTGTATCCTCTGACCAACATCTTCCCAATCTCCCCTTCTTCATAATCCCTGTACCCTCTTATAACTACCATTATCCTCTCTACCTCTATGAGATCTACTGTTTTATATTCCACATATGAGTCAGGTCACGTGGTATTTGTCTTACTTTTTTTTCCTTTTTTTTTTGTATTTTTTTATTTTTGAAAGAAAGAAAAAGAGAGGAAAGAAAGTGAGAGTGAAAGAAAGAAAAAAAAAAGAATGTAAGAGAGAAAGAAAGAGGAAGAAAAAGAGGGAGAGAGAACGGGATTCTTGTACTATTGCCCAGGCTAGAATGCAGTCTAAAAATGGATTTTAAAAACCTCTTTTATGTCAATAATTGTGCTTAACAATGGAGACAGGAAGGAATAAGGGATGAAAATAACAAACAAGCAGCCAACCAGTGTTTTACTTAAATCTGTGAAATGCTATGCAATTGCTGAGGAGTGATTTACTTCCAAATATGTGTCACTTTTAAAATAGGTGTAATGTGATACTGAGAAAAATGTATGTTTTGTGGATTTGGGGTGGAGAGTTCTGTAAATATTTGTTAAGTTTACTTGTTCCAGGTCTGAGTTCAAGTCCTGGATATCCTTGTTAATTTTCTA
>CAUYLG010034470.1:0-25430 GCA_963573385.1 Cacajao melanocephalus | reverse complement strand
TGAACACATCGAGAAACAAAACAGAACTATCTTTACCAGAGGTTGGGAAACATAGTGGTGAGGCAGGGGAGGCGGGGTGAGAGAGGTAGATTAATGAGTACAAAAAAACCCAGAAAGAATAAGATTTGATACTTGATTTTTTTGGGGGGGGGGTGTGGGGGGTAGGAGAGAGTCTCACTCTGTCACCCAGGCTGGAGTACAGTGGTGTGGTCTCAGCTCAATGCAACCTCCACCGCTCAGGTTTAAGCAATTCTCCCACCTCAGCCTCCCAAGTAGCTGGGATTACAAGCGTGTGCCACCATACCTGGCTAATTTTTGTGTTTTTAGTAGAGAAAGGGTTTCATCATGTTGGCCAGGCTGGTCTTGAACTCCTGACCTCAAGTGATCTGCCTGCCTCCCAAAGTGCTAGGATTACAGGCATGAGCCACTGCACCCATCGGTCAATAATAATTTAATTATACATTTATAAATAACTAAAAGAGTATAACTGGATTGTTTCTAACCACAAAAGACAAATGCTTGAGGGGATGGATACTCTATTTACCATGATGTGATTACTACATATTTGATAAAGTATGCCTATATCAAAAGAACTCGAGTACTCCATAAATATATAGAGATATATACACACACACATCTATTGTGTACCCACAAAAAACTTTAAAACTTTTTAAACAAGACTTTAAAATATTAGGAATGGGCATGGTGGCTCATGCCTGTAATCCCAGCACTTTGGGAGGTCAAGGTGGGCAGATCATGAAGTCAGGAGATCAAGACCATCCTACTACATGGTGAAAGCCCAACTCTACTAAAAATACAAAAATTAGCTGGGCATGGTGGCATGTGCCTGTAATCCCAGCTACTCGGGAGGCTAAGACAGGAAAATTGCTTGAACCAGGGAGTCAGAAGATCCACATCACTGTACTGCAGTCTGGTTAGAGAGCGAGATTCCACCTCAAAAAAACAAACAAAAAAAAAAAGGCAGGGCGTGGTGGCTCACGCCTGTAATCCCAGCACTTTGGGAGGCCAAGGCGGGTGGATCATGAGGTCAAGAGATCAAGACCATCCTGGCCAACATGGTAAAACCCCGTCTCTCCTAAAAATACAAAAATTAGCTGGGTGTGGTAGCACGCGCCTGTAGTCCCAGCTACTTGGGAGGCTAAGACAAGAGAACTGCTTGAACCTGGGAGGCGGAGGTTGCAGTGAGCTGAGATCACAACACTGCACTCCAGCCTGGCGCCTGGCGATGGAGCAAGACTCTGTCTCAAAAAAAAAAAAAAGGAATAAATACAATATGATTATGACTGTATTTTTTAAGCTGCACATAAAAAATAATAGAAAATATATTGTTTTAGTCTTGTGTATTTCAACTGGATTTTGTATTTTTCTCATTTTTTTTGGTATTTTTTAATGAGCATTTATTTCTCTTTTATTAAGAAGGAAAATTAACAAAAATTTCTCCTGCCAGCTGTCTGTATCTGAGGGCAAGGACAGGGGAAGCTGAAAAGAGTTAAATCTTAAAAGATAACTCTTCAGTGTATGTGCATATAATAACGCCTCTTGTCCTACTTCCCATTAGAAGTATTGCTAATAACCTCAGGGAGCTCCAGGTCCTCTACCCAGATTAGCCTCATTTTGTCTAGCTGATATATTTGGATTCCATGTAAGATTTTACTTGGGAAAAGGGTTCTACTGGTAAAACAGAGAACAGATGGGAAATCTCTACCCATTGTCTACTCAGTCAATCAACCTGTGAGCCCAGCAATCTACCTTGATTAGTACCTTCCCTCTACACCAAACTTCAGTCACCAATTCTATTTTTAAAATATTATTCATGGTTTTTTTGTTTGTTTGTTTGTTTTGTTTTTGAGACAGAGTTTTGCTGTTGTTGCCCAAGCTGGAGTTCATGGCATGATTTTGGCTTACTGCAACCTCCACCTCCCAGGTTGAAGCAATTCTCCTGCCTCAGCCTCCCAAGTAGCTGGGATTACAGGCATGTGCCACCACGCACAGCTAATTTTCTGTATTTTTAGTACAGATGGGGTTACTCCATGTTGGTCAGGCTGGTCTCAAACTCCCAACCTCAGGTAATCCACTCGCCTCAGCCTCCCAAAGTGCTGGGATCACAGAAGTGAGCCACCACGCCTAGCCTCATGTTTATCATTTCTTTTCCCTCCCTTCTGCCACTATCTTCTGCCCTTGTTCTTTTTCACCTGGATTTGGTGGTAACTTCTGAGAACTTACTGCTGCTCTCTCTTCAGGATCACCTGCTCTTCTAGTTTTGCCTACACTCTGCTTCTAGCATTCTCTTTCTGATGGTATGTACCTTATTAAGGATGGGAAAAAACCAAAGTGTTTTTCCAACTCTTTGTACACCATTTAACACAAAACACTTTGCCTCTGGCCACCAAAATGTGTGGGGATTTCTCCCCACTAGCAAGCAAGCAATTTGGACACTACCAAAAGATCACATCAGATTCCACTGGTTAAGGGCTCAGAGCCACAATACGGTCCCCTACTCTGTCCCCAGAGTTGGAGTACACCACCTTCCTGACACATGGATGTGTGCACCAACCTGGAAGCTCTCCAAACCTTACAGTTCAGGGATTTTTATGGAGGCTTCATCACAGAGGTATGATTAATTATTAACTCAATTTCCAGCCCTTCTCCCATCTCCAATGAATAGCGGGTAGGACTGAAAGCTTCAAGCTTACAATTGTGGCTTTAACTTTCTGGTGACTAACCCCAATCTAAGAGCCCACCAAGGGTCACCTCATTCATACAAAAGTCATGCCTAATTACCCAGGAAATTCTGAGGGATTTAAGAGCTCTGTATCAGATGCTATCATTCAGGAAATTACAACAGTCTTAGGAGTTCTGTGTCAGGAACTGGGGTCAAAGACCAAATATTACAACAGAAGGATCTCCTAATACTCCTATCTACAAGGGTATTAGGAACTCTGTCTCAGGAATCAGGGCAGAGATCAAATAATATGAGAAATGATTCTCCTAGCACCCCTATCATTCAGGAAATTACAAGGGTTGCAAGAGTTCTGTGCCAGAGAGTGGAAGCAGAGACTAATACACACAGTCTTGTGTCAGTTAACAACGGGGATTAAGTTCTGAGAAATGCATTGTTAGGCGATTTCATTGTACAAACATCATGGAGTATACTTACACAAACCTAAATGTGTACAGCATGTTACTGTACTGAATACTGTAGGCAACTGTAATGCCTACATATGGTAAGTATTTGTATATCTAAACACAGCTAAACACAGAAAAGGTACAGTAAAAACACACCGTTATCTTTTGGGACCACTGCTGGATAGCCAACCATTACTGACTAAGAAACATCATTATGCAGCAAGTGACTGCATTTCTTATTATTTCACACACTTTTCTTTTTTTTGAGACAGGGCCTCACTCTCACTTAGGCTGGAGTTCAGTGGCATGATCTCAGCTCACTGCAACATCCACCTTCCAGGCTCAAGTGATCCTCCTGCCTCAGCCTCCAGAGAAGCTGGGACTACAGGTGCATGCCACCACACAAGCTAATTTTTTTGTATTTTTTGTAGAGGTGGGGTTTTGCCATGTTGCCCAGGCTGGTCTAGAACTGCTGAGCTCAAGCAATCCACCCACCTTGGCCTCCCAAAATGAGTACTTCTTTACTCATTCATTAAGTCCCAGCCTCATTAGCATTATAGATTATGACTAATAACTTTATTATCTAGGTCTCTACTGTATAGTCACCACCTCTGCTACACTCTTACTTCCTCAGTGCATTCTTCTCTGACCCACCCTATCTAAATTTGAATCTCCTTGCTATTTTATCCTTAGTCCTATACCCTGATATATAGATTTTTTTTCACATAACCAGTATTTTATGTGCATATGTTTGTAATCTATCTTCCTCACCAGAATGTAAGCTCCATGAGGGAAGGGACTTTGTTCTATTCCTTGTTTATCCTTAGCACTCAGAAAAATGCCTGGCACATAATAAGTAAGTACTCTTTAATAAATATTTGCTGAATCAATGAAAGAACGTGGCCTACCTCTCAGGTCTCATTTCTTGCCATACACAATGCCATCTTCCCTCCCTTCCTCCCTCCCTCCCTCCCTCCCTTCCCCCTCCTTTTTTTTTTTAACCAGGAGAAATTTATTTGGACTGAGAGCTGGAGAACGAGACTAGGACCTGACACAGCACATTGGGCTAAAAAGGAGAGGTGAGGTTCCAAAATGGCAGTCAAAGCTCATCGACCAAACGGACTCTACCTCCCAGCAACCTTGCAGTTAGTGCAACCAACCAAAGGCCTGCTGGGGAATGTATTTGCCACTAAATTCCCCAAGTATGCCAACACTACCAAAAAAAATCGAGGTTTTTTCATCATAATCAAGTTTCCACAAATCTCCCCAATCACAAGTATTATAAGAGGAAGTAAAAAAATCACATTTTACAGATCTCAAACTTATCTTCAACACTTAGTTCATCATCTTCAAAAAAAAGCTCCCCTGCTAAACTCATTAACTATACGACCTATCCAAGCAGCAAGAAGGTAGCCACGCCATGGCAATCATCTTCCCATTTTCCCTAGGCATTCAGGGCTGAACAGCAGGGTGAGGCTCAGGTGGTGGTAGGGGTGGGGAGCTCAAGAGCTACGTTCCCCCAATACAACAGGGCGTCTGAAGCTTGATGGGAAAGCAGAACTGGTGAGACCTGAGGGAAGGGTTCAGGGCCTGTATTCAGTCAGAGTCACTGCTGGAAGAGGAAGAGGAAGATGAGGAATGCTTGCCATGCTTGTGGTGCTGGTGCATCTTTTTATGAGCTTTCTTCATTTTCTTCTGCATCTTCTTGTCCACTAACACTCCTGGACCAACGATGCCAGGAGCGAAGGGATTCTCAGGAGGCATTCCAGGGGCAGGTGGTGGGTATGAAGGAGGGTAGGGACCCGAGGGTTGGCATTCTGGATACCCTGGCTGTGGCACAGGATGAGGAGGCCCTCCTGGGGAAGGAGCCTGGGGGAAAAGGTGGATTGATAGGTGATAGGTGGGCAAGACTGGAACCTCCAGGGTACCCAATGTTGGGGGGATATAGATTTGGCCCTGGTTGCCCAGTATTGAGATTCCACATGTTTACGTGTGTCCTCCAGCCCCATCACCTTTCCACAACGCCTGGGCTTCATGCGTTCTCCTTCCCAGTCACCCCATCTTTCTTTATATGTGTTTCACATCTACACTACTTTCCATTCTGTAGTACTGGCTGTATGTATCCCAACCCTGGAGAATTCCAGCTATCTTTTTTTTTTTTTTTTTTTTTTTTTTTTTGAGACAGAGTCTTGCTCTATCACCCAGGCTGGAATACAGTGGTGCAATCTTGACTCACTGCAACCTCCACCTCCCGGGTTCAGGCGATTCTTGTGTCTCTGCCTCCTGAGTAGCTGGGATTACAGGCGTGCGCCACCACACCTGGCTAATTTCTTTATTTTTTGTAGATACAGGGTTTCACCATGTTGGCGAGCCTGAGGTCTTGAACTCCTGGGCTCAAGAGATCCACATGCCTTGGCCTCCCAAAGTGCTGGAAATATAGGTATGAGCCAATGCACCCAACCTTTTTTTTTCCCTTTTTTTGAGACAGGGTCATGGTCTGTCACCTAGGCTGGAATGCAGTTGTGCAATCATAGCTCACTACAGCCCCAAACTCCTGGACTCAGACAATCCTTCCACCTCAGCTGCCCAGAGTGCTGGGATCACAAGCATGAGCCACTGTGTCTAGATTAGCTTTCTTTCTTTTTCTTTTTTTTTTTTTTTTTGAGATGGAGTTTCGCTCTTGTTGCCCAAGCTAGAGTGCAATTACACGATCTTGGCTCACTGCAATCTCCGCCCCTACCCAGGTTCAAGCAATTCTCCTGCCTCAGCCTCCCGAGTAGCTGGGATTACAGCCATGCACCACCATGCCTGGTTAATTTTTTGTATTTTTAGTAGAGAAGGGGTTTCACCATGTTGGCCAGGCTGATCTCAAACTCCAGACCTCAGGTGATCCACCTGCCTCAGCCTCCCAAAGTAACGGGGTTATAGGCGTGAGCCACCGCACCGAGCCCCTATCTATCTTATTAGTGCTGCTGGACAAAAGTAGTCAACCTCCTGGATTTAAGATCTTTAAATTTAACCTCAACTGAGTTCAGTGCTGCTCTAACATTCTACGTTTTCTTTGTCAATGCTCTTGCATTTGTGCTTTCACCCTCTCTACTCAGTAGAAAAATAAAAGCCATAAAGAAACCAATGGAAATTCTAGAACTGAAAAATGCAATGTCTGGAAAAAAAAATCATTGGCTAGGATTAACAGAACAGTGACAACTGAAAAAAATAACCCATGGCCCGGGGGTTGGGGACCCCTGCTCTAGAGTACATCTCCCACCTGAGACATAAACCCTTTGAGGAAGCTGATGTTTCCCTCATAGCTATTTGTATTGTAATAGCATACACCTTGTTCCTACTGTTTATAATGGAAATTTTCAAATATACACAAAAGAAAAGAGAAAGGAAAGTAATAATCAAAACCCACAGAGATATTACCTAGCTTAAACAAATAATCAACTTTAGACAATATCGTTTTATCTATAATACCGCCCACTTTACCCTCCTTCCCCTAGCGGATATTTTGAAGCCAATTCCAGACATCATATCATTTCATCCGTAAACCTTTTAGCATGTATCTCTACATACCACAAGATACTGTTCAAAGAGACATACTTAAAGATACTGCTGGTTCCTATATAAATTATTGAACTGGTGGATCAGAATTTTTTTTTTTTGAGATAGGGTCTCATTCTGTCACCCAGGCTGGAGTGCAGTGGCATGATCATGGCTCACTGCAGCCTCAACTTTCCAAGCTCAAGCACTCCTCCTATGTTGGCCTCCTGAGTAGCTAGGATCATAGGCACGCACCACCATGCCCAGTTAATTTTTTGTAGACAGTGTCTCATCTCACTATGTTACCCAGGCTGGTCTCAAACTCCTGGGTTTAAGCAATCCTTTTGCCTTGGCCTTCCAAAGTGATGGGTTTACAGGTGTGAGCCACTGCACCAAGCCAGTGGTCCAGATTTCTGATATAAGCATTCTTCCAGTAAGCCACATATTAGTCAAAGAAAATATAAATACACACAATATAGAAAACATATATACATATATATATTTTTTCTCTACTGTACTTCCTTACAAGTTAAACCACTTGAAAGTAGGACTCTCAAACAAGAAAATCAAGAAAACAGTAGTCTGCATAGTTTCAATTATAATAAGATCATTGTTAAAGGATCTTAGAGATCTCTTAGGAAAGAGAAAAATCACACACGAAAACCCTCCATCTCTCAGAGGTAAATGACTTTCACACAACACAAGTTATTTGGCATGGAACAAAGTGCTAATATTATAAAATTATTATGCATAAAATAGTACATGTAGCTACATATTTTATAAAACAAATGCAATAAAATTAGCTTAATTCAAAAAAATTTTATTCAATAATCCTTACCTTTTGTTGGACTGAGATTCTGATCTATAAATCCTCTTACTTCTGCATTTGTGGAAGTCAAACCAACCTGAATAAAATAGTTTAAAAAGTTAAAAACAGAATATTAAGTAGTATGTATTCAATTAATAAGCTTTTTTATATCCTCCACCAGACATCCATATCAAATATATACAGCCACGTAAAATTAATTAAATTAACCATAGGAGTATTATTTAAAAATGAAACGCTGACACATTGTTTAAAAGGGGGAAAATATTGCCTGTAGTTCCAACTACTTGGGAGGCTGAGATGGGAGGATCGCTTGATCCTGGGAGGCAGAGGTGCTGCAGTGAGCTGAGATCATGCCACTGCACACCTGCTCACTCATGATCTCAGCTCATTGAGATCATGTCTGGGTGACAGAGTGAGACCGTGTCTCAAAAAAAAAACGTGAGGGAAATATGAATTGTCCAGCTTAAGATAAAATTAATGAAATACTATTGCTCATGAGCAGAACTGAGATTTTATAGATTTTACTGACAGTTCTTTGAAAGCAAGTAAGTAATGTGGCAGTCGTCAAGTTGCCAATAGATATTTCAAAATTTCATCCTCACTGCTGCCCTTAATTTTTACTATTCTTAATCACTATCTAAAATGCTTTCAATACTATGACATGTGAGGAATCAAATAAAGACCATTAATACCACAATGCCAAAGTAAAATACACTGGCCTCAAGTCTAGCTGCTTGAGTTCATATTCTGGACCAGCAAGCCTACTTGGGGTTTGGCCTTGGTCAAGTCATGCAATTTCCTCATCTGTAAATTGGAGGATGATACCAGTACTTGCCAATTCAGGTTGTTATTAAGAGTAGATGAGATAATTCACATAAAGCATGCAACACAGTACTTGACACATACTGCTCAATCCATGTCAGCATTTGTTACTGTTAGTATTACACTGAGGGACTACCCACACAAGTATTTATGAATTCAACTTTAGATAATTTATTTCATTTAAGGTAATATCCAATACACTACTTGGCATCAAAGAGCTGAATACGGTAGTATCATCAAACAGAATATTAGAAATATATTACAAAGCCTGGAGGGGGAAAAAAACCCTCAACTTTTGAAAACTTGGCAGAATGCAAACATCAAATAATTGGATTCATTATTACTATTAAATTATTTTTGTAAGCACTGAAGATTTGTCATCTTAAAACATTACAATTTTGTTACATTACACAAACTTGTAACATTGCAAGTTTGTGGTATGATATCCCAAACTATACTATTTTTGTTGTTGGTGGTGGTTTGTTTTTTTTTTTTTTGAGATGGAGTTTCCCTCTTGTTGCCCAGGCTGGAGTGCAACAGCATGACCTTGGCTCACTGCAACCTCTTGCCTCTCAGGTTCAAGTGATTCTACTGCCTCAGCCTCCTAGGTAGCTGGGATTACAGGTGCCCATCACCACGCCCAGCTAATATTTGTATTTTTATTAGAGACGGCGTTTCACCATGTTGGCCAGGCTGATCTCGAACTCCTGACCTCAAGTGATCCACCCACTTTGGCTTCCCAAAGTGCTGGGATTATAGGTGTGAGCTACTGCACCTGGCCCTCAAACTATGCTTTCAAGGTACTACTATATGGAAAGGATTTTTTTAACCCCGTTACTGAGACATCATTGATATATAAAAGTTGCATACATTTAAGGTGTACCACTTGATGTCTTGATATATGTATATATTGTAAAAGCACCACAGTCAAGCTGACATATCCATTACCTCCATACAGCTATTATTGTGTATATGTGTGTTGAGAAGATTCAATTAAGATCTATCCTTTCAGCAAATTACAAGCGCACAATACAGTACTATTAATTATCATCACTGTGCGGTACATCAGATCTCTAGCAATCTGAAAGGACTTTAAAGCACACAAAGCTTTGTAACTTTATAACTATGCGCTTATTGTTTTAAACACTGACTGCTTATATTTTTCTTTTCTTTTTTTTTTTTGAGATGGAGTTTTATTCTTCTTGCCCAGACTGGAGTGCAATGGCACAATCTCGGCTCACTGTAACCTCTGCATCCCGTGTTCAAGCAATTCTCCTGCCTCAACCTTCCAAGTAGCTGGGATTACAGGCGTGCACCACCATGCCAGCTAATTTTGTATTTTCAGTAGAGATGGGGTTTCACCATGTTGGTCAAGCTGGTCTCGAACTCCCGACCTCAAGTGATCCACCTGTCTTGGCCTCCCAAAGTGCTGGGATTACAGGTGTGAGCCACCACGCCAAGCTGTGTTTATATTTTTCATAAGTGATTATTTGATAGTTTATAATATCATAATGTAAAAGCTAATTATTTATTTGATAATTCAAATGCTCTATTAATAGCTGTTTCTTTTTGTCAAGAAGTATGTTAGCAGTAATATTTCCACATATTTTTCATATTATAACAAGTGATTTTGATGCAAATCTATCTCTAGAATCTATGATCATCAAATTTTTATGGCACTAGCTGAGACTAAGTCATCTAGAAAATGGCATCTTGATTCTATGTAGATAATAGCGCAGATATTTAATTTTGTCTAGGTTCTTTTATCAGTTTTCAGTTAGAAGTGAAGATAACATTCTGCAACAAAATTTGCAACAAATAACTATATGTTACGGCTCTTCAGAGTTGCTCACAGATAACATTAAATATCCAATTTGTTGAAGAGTTTATTGTGCCTTTATTAATAACTCTCCCTCTTCCCTTTTAAACTCTTCTGCTATAGAAAGACGACAGAGGCAAAACTTGTTAGTGTTCAACTTTAAAAAGAAAGCAAAGAAGGCAAAGACAGCCTTTAATATATTCCATGCTTGATACAATATGGCCATTTTAATACACGTATTATAATAACTTCAAAAGGATCAGTTTATACCTTTTTGCTGTTATACAACAGAAATGGCAAAAACCTCAACTAAAACCACATATTCATAGAGAGTTCAGTTACTGGGTTACCGTTATGCTTAAACACCTGCTCTTAATATCCAACTTCTGCAGAGTGAAACAGCCAACAAATGTGGAAACTTTTTAAGCAGCTGTACACCTGCATCTTAATAACCAACAAATTGCACTCTAAAAAGATAAAAGTCAACTGTGAGTCAATACTGTATGCTAATGTTAGTCTCATAGATGGAGAGGAAGTATTTATATTTAAAGCTTATATATACATAAAACCAAAATTGATTTAATTAAAGCTTTGGAATATGAATTAATATCTCCTATCATAAGTACTGTAAAGATTCAAAAAAACTATATTACTTGAGAGTAGAAAAAGTTGGCTAACGAAAGCATCCTAAAATATTAGCCATTCTTTCCTTATTCTACCTATTTAAAAAGGGCCTATGTTTCAATGAACAAGAAAAAAAGTGAACTCATATTTCATGTTAAATTTTTTGCCTAATCATGTCCTGAGGAAAATCTTCTATCTGGGTATTTCTCTCTTTTTTCTCAATTTTTAAAAAATAAATTGTATTGTCTGTATTTATATAAAACATGATGTTATAAGACACACACACACACATATATATATATACACACACACATAAAATGGTTACTTATAGTGGAACAATATCTGGGTATTCCAATGCTGTGTTGTGTACTATATAAGCAGTCACTATGTGTCTACCAAATTCAAAATATCTAAGTTCAATTTTTAAGACTCAGATCACATTCACTAATAATATTGTAATTTCACTGATACTCAACATTTCTGACTGACATAACATTACTGAAAGGAAAGGTTCAGAGTAAGATTATCTGTGTTCAGTTAAGCTCTACCTTTCACAGCAAGTTGATCATCGAACAGTCACTACAAGATGGGAATGATAAAACCTATGTGCACAACAAACTAAAGAGCTCATAGGATCAAGTTAAATGATTATGTAAATACATATGTTAACAGCAAAGCAATATTTAAAGTGTGAATTGTCATCCAAATTGCAATGGCTTCCAATACTAAAAACCCTGACACAGACCACTTACAAAAGAGAAATGCGAATAACCAATAAACATAGAATGTTAGTTTACCTAATAAGTAATCAGAGAAATGTAACAAATTACACACCATTTTTTGCGGATTAAATTGGCAAAGATTTAAAAATAAATAAAAAGAAATGGCACTCTCATATACCACAAGTATATATATAAATTTGTATAGTCTTAGCAATATGAATCAAAAGCTCTAAAAAATTATACACACTTTGGCTCAGTAATTTTGTAGAATTTTGTCTTGTGGAAATAATGAGCGAGTAAAAATAGACGAAGACGTTCCAAGAAGGAAAAAAGTAGACTTAACTTAATGGCCAATATTAGGAAACTGGTGTAATGTCCATACAATAAATAACGTAAAATAGCTACTTAGGCCAGGCTATTTTAGCAGCTACAATAGCAGCACCTAGGGAAGGCTAAGGCAGGAAGATTACCTGAGCCCAAGTGTTTGAGACCAGCCTTGGGCAACATAGCAAGACCCTGCCTCTACAAAAAATAGAAGAAATTAGGTGTACAAGGTGCCTGCAGTCCCGCTACTGGAGAGGCTGAGGTGGGAGGATCGCCTGAGCCCAGGAGGTCAAGGCTGCAGTGACTCATGATCACGCCATTGCACTCCAGCCAGGGCAAGAGAGCAAGACCCTGCCTCAAAATAAAGTAAAATAAAAAAGATTCTTAAATGATGTTCCAGAGATATCAAGATAAGACAAGACATTCATCACAGAAATTAAGCTAAATAGAAGCCAGGCAAGTGGTTTGTGTCTGTAAACCCAGCACTTTGGAGTCTCTATTGCCCAGGCTGGAATACAGTGGCATGATCTTGGCTCACTTCAACCTCCACCTCCCGGGTTCAAGCTATTATCCTGCCTCAGCCCCTCCGGCCCAAGTAGCTGGGATTACAGGCGCACTGCCACCATGCCCAGCTAATTTTTGAATTTGTAGTAGAGACAAGGTTTTGCCACGCTGGCCAGGCTGGTCTCGAATTCCTGACCTCAAGTGATCTGCACGCCTCGACCTCCTAAAGTGCTGGGATTACAGGCAAGAGCCATCACTCTGGGCCAATGTCTATACATTTTGATTGTTTTATCTATCTATCTATCTACATGTATGTGTGTGTGTGTGTGTGTGTGTATATATATATATACACATATATATACACACATATATACATATATATATATACACACACACACATTTGTGTACATATCAGATATCTTCCTAAGCAAAATTTTGCTGATACTCTCTAGGGTAGCTAATTTTTCTTTTTGTATTTGCTAATTAGGCTAGCTATTTTTTCTTTTATCTGTATTTTCTAATTTTTCCGTAATGAGCATTACAGCTTATATATTTTTCTTAAAGATTCATTGATTGACAAGGCAAAAAAAAAAACAACTCAAAAATTTTATTTCAAATTCTTTTTTTTTTTTTTAAGACAGAGTCTTGCTCTTGTTGCCTAGGCTGGAGTGCATTGGCATGATCTCCACTCACTGCAACCTCCACCTCCCGGGTTCAAGCAATTCTCCTGCCTCAGCCTCCCGAGTAGCTGGGACTACAGTACACCAACATGCCCAACCAATTTTTTTCCTTTTTTAGTAGAGACGGGGTTTCACCATGTTAGCCAGGCTGGTCTGGAACTCCTGACCTCAGGTGATCCGCCCACCTCGGGCTCCCAAAGTGCCAGGATTACAGGCATGAGCCACCACGCCCAGCTTCAAATTATTTACGGCATTATTGCTTAAATTAGAATACATATGCATTTTCGGTCTAGAAGAATATCACTGAATACTAGATACTATTTGCTAGCAATTTTATCCCAGATACAATAACTATGTTGCCAGCTCCTCATCTCTTTCTTTTGCAAAAATAATCCATCCTACATTCCATGTAGTTCTAGTAGGACAGTTAATCTTGGAGGCTCAACCATGCCATGGCAGCACAAGTGGGCTCATGACTCAGAGCCTGGCCACTTACTGTAACTCACTTCCTTCTCCACAGTGTTGAAGCAAGGTAAACCCATGCTCCTCCACAGATTTTGAAACATAAATACTAAAAAGGGGCCAGGTGCAGTGGCTCACACCTGTAATCCCAGCACTTTGGGAGGCCGAGGCAGGCATATCCCTTGAAGGGATTTGAGACCAGCCTAGGCAACATAGCCAGACTCCATCTCTTTAAAAAATAAAAGTTCCCTCTCTTCTTCTGAGACAAGTATTATGAGGCCAATGTAAGCCGTTATGTCACCATATAGAGAGCCTAAAGATGGAAAGAGAGAGATCCCTGACATAATCGTTTGATCCCCTGAATCCAGATGTGTTTGGAGCAGTCTCTAGACTTTTCAGTTATGAGTCAATACATTCCACTTTTTGTCTTAAGCTGTTTTGATAGGGTTTCGATCATCTGCAACCGTAAGAGACCTAATAAAGCATGAATAAGACAAAAGTAACTCTTCACAAAAAACTAATATCATAAGAGAAATGTAAAAGAAACAAATTTAAAATATACATATTTGAATATATGTTTAGCAATACCTCTATAAGAGGGCAATCTCTTCCCTATGTATAATCTCTTCTGTATTTGTGAGTCACTTCTCAGTAACATGTGACACAACTGACTACTTCTCCTCCTTGAAACACTTTCTTCACCTGGGCCTCCAGATCATCAGGATAACTCTTTGCTTCCTGTCTTTGCCCATTCTTTGAGTCTCCTTTATGGCTTCTCTTGCTTTCCATCTTTTTGTTGGAGAATCCCTGTGCTCAGACCTTGGTCCTTACATTTTCACTATCCATGCACTCACTATATGATCTCAAGTAGGTCCATTGCTTTATAATAATTTTAATATGAAATGACCCAAAATTTTCTACCTCCATTCCTAAGCTTTCCCCTGAGTTCCAGTCACTTATCAAATTGCCTAGCCAATATCTCTACTTGGAAGTTTTTAGGTTTCTCAACTTTAATATGTCCAAAACAGAATGTTTAAGTTCATCACAACATCCTACACCTCCCTAAGAGTTCTCATTAAACAGCACAGTCATTTACCCATTTATGTAAGTCAAATACTGAGAAATCTAACTTCTTTCCTGGCCTCATATCCTAATAACTCAATAAATCCTGATGATGGTCCCTAAGCGATAATGAAGCAAAATCTCTATCTGCATGTTAAAAGTTAAGTTCTGAATTATAACCCAAAATAAGCAAACAGACATAATGTAGTAAGAGTTTGTTAATGCTATTGTTCGGCTGCCTAATGGGCAATATTCAGAACTATCACCTGACTCACAAGAAGCCATTTATCATCTCTCCTCATATACTGTGCTGGGCCCTGAGCAGCCATTTTTCACGACGACAGTTGCTTCTTCTGGTCACAACTAATTAAAGCACTAGTAGACATCAGACTTCAACTGTCCCAGAGGCCCCTCCCAAGGAGTCTGAAATTGGAGCTGATACAGGCAGGCAGGATGCATCAGGCTGCCTCCCTCCCTTTCTTCACACCTCTCTCTCAACCAGTCTGGTCCCCTAACACATAGATGGAGATGCTAAGCGGGGCCATGTTCTACCATCCTGGCTGGGGAACTGAGAAAGATGATTTCTAGAGACAGACAGAGGGAGAAACGAAGCAGGTACACAGTAATAAGCTGAGAGAGATGAGAGATGAAAACCAAGTACTGCTTCAATTCCTGCCAAATTTCTAGTTTCTGGGCCTGGATCTTTCTGAGGGCCTACAAAATCCCCACTCTTAAATTCCTTGACACATCTCTGTATCTTTATAATAAATTCCCCTTTTGTTTAATTCCCAAAGATTCCTACATAATAACATAGGAACAGTAAAGCAGTTATACTTTAATACACATAACACAGGAACAGCAAAGCAATTTATAAATAATTTCCCGATATGTTATACTATTTCTTTTAGGGCACAATTCTTTACCATAACTGGGAACAAACTCATTAATAAAGAGTGACAAACAAATAAATAAATTAAAGAGTGATATATAACTTGAAGGGAGGCACATTCAGAAATGATAACTTCAAGTAGAGGGAAAAACTTGAATAACTTCTCCAAAACATCTAAAATCTAATGTTTCTTCAGGAACCATCTCATGGAAGGTAGTAAGCTACTTTCAAACAGAATCTCAGCATAAACATTTCCCTGAGTAACCAAAAAATTAAAATTAAAAAATTAAGCCCAAGAAAACAGTGATTTGCTCAAAAAGGTCAAGTAATCCTCTGGCAAGTACCAAAACAAATTTATTACAATATTCAAAAGAGGAGAGCGGGGTGGGAAACCTTCTGGAGACAGCAATTTGCAGCTGTTGAGGAATAACTTCGTGCCAATTTGCAAGAATGCTACCATGTCCATTAGGACACTGTATTCAATAGCATTAAAGTTTATATTCTGCATAAACAAACACAATTATAAATCCATGCTAGTACATTAAATTGATTAACCAAAATGGTGACAAAATATGCAGGAAAAAGCACAGCTCACTTTAAAAAATACTTACATTAACAAATTTACAAATACTTACATTTTTTGCCGTCATGTCAAACTGTATTCTATTTAAGATTCTGTAAAGCCATTAAAAAAAAGAAGCCATTACTTCGTCTTCAGTAATTCTTTAAAAGAACAACCTGTTAAAGGAAAGCAGAGGGAATAATAATGTAACAATAATAATAGGCAACATTTATGTCATATTTACTATGTGCCATACATTGTTATCTAAGTGAACTGTCTAAATTAATCTTCCCAACGCTATGAGGTTTGTACCATCTTAATCCCCATTTTCCAGATAAAAACTAGGGCATAGAGAGGTTAAGTAATTTGGCCAAGTCAATTTAGTTCACAAGCGATGGAGCCTGGGCTTTGAAACGGTATTATGCTATGCTGCTTTACAAAATCCCCTGACAGGGCCGGGCGCAGTGGCTCTCAAGGTCAGGAGTTCAAGACCAGCTTGGCCACTTAATTAAGTGAGTCAACACATGTGAAATTACTAAGACACTGCCTAGCACAAGTGAAGCATTCAATGTTAGAGGAGAATAAAAAAATATTTTCACTGATTTATCATGACAAATTAAGCCTTCTTTCTCTAAAATAAATAATACGTAATTCCCAAATGGTAGAAGTGAAAAACACCATAACACAAACCCAATTTCAAAACAGAAAAAAACAAAAAAAAACCTGTTTAATTGTGGTTAAGAAAAATTCTTCTAAAATTAACAAGAGTAGGCAATAACTTCATTCATTCATTACTCATCCAGCAAATACTGAACAGTCACTATTTGTATGGCACTAACTCAGGCAATGAAGACAGCCTAGTAGATGAGAAAGACTGTAATCACCAAATGTTCAAATGTAATTTTAAAGAAATAAAATTACATTAAGATAGACATTATAAAAACAAATGGGATTGTGACAGAGATCTTCATTCAATTAAAAATTAAGTATACTGTATTGGCTTTGAGTGATACTTATAAAATTTTAATTTAAAAATACATATTTCTAAATAGTTTTAACGTTTCTGTACTTTTTGACATTGTCTTTAGTCTACAGATTATTTGCATTATATGACTTAAACCTTCAAAAGTGTCTAGAAATTAAATAAACCTGGCATAGAAAGGTTCAAGAAGTTGCCATCTTTGGCAACTTGATGGCAGTACTGATGATTCTCAGAGATAAACCAGTCATGTGCACTGATGCATTCTGTTTTATCCAGACTTAACAATTGCACACTTCTTCCTGCCACCAAGCTCTTCTGTTAGTTAAAAAAATAAGTTGGATTTCTTCTTCCAGCTTCATGAACACATTATGTCAAGCTCAAAAAGTCAATCTTTTGACCTCACCATCTGCCATGATCTCTTGTCAGTTTTAGACAATGCAACTACCACAGATGGTCTCAAAATGCAAGCCCTTTCCCATTCCAATCACAATTTAGCAGCTCCAGCCACAAAGCCTTTTAAAATTAATCAAAATACAAGAAAGAAAGCAAAAATAGTTATGGATAAATTTGTAGAATCAAGCAGTAACATAATGGAATCAGGGTTTGTAGACTTTCTAACACTGCCAAAAATGTTTCTACTAAAAATAGGAAAGGTAGCATATTTAAACGGCAGATGTTATCAATTTTAAATTTATGCTCATAATTCAAAGTTTAAAAAATAAACAAAACAAAAACCAAGAAACAAATATCAGCCATAATCCTACCTGTCAGAAGCAACTACAATAACTAACTGGCATAACTCCCTTCAGTATTCTCTCTGTGTATTCAAACTTTTGAGATGTGGTATTAATTAGAAGATATTTTCATAGAAAGGGACAATATGTAACTTTTTCCCAGGTGAACAGCATATCTAGGCATTCTCTCAAGTGCTTCACATGTATATCATATTATTCACAACATAACTCTAACAGATAAATATTGTTATTTTCATTTTACAGATGACAAAACAGTTTTAGAGAGTTCAAGCAATTTGCCCAGTTAACTAACTGTACAAATTACAGTGCCAGAATATAAACCCAGGATCTCACACCAGCAAAAGCGTTTTTAACTACTATAATACTTTACAAAGTATGCCTGAGATATAATAAATATATTCTCAAGATATAAAAAATGATATATAATTATTATTACAATAAATTCAGAGAAAATAACTTACTATATTGAAACAATCCTTCAAAAATCTCATATATGACATATACATATGACATACAGAATTTTTCTCCTTTTCAATTCTGTTTTTAAAAATTTCAATATTAAATTGAATTTTCTTTACTTTTTGAGTAGGTTGTATGAAAGTTGATTATATGCCAGTCAGAGCTTGCCAGCTTCCCAAAACCTTATTAGTGCCAATGAACCTTCTTAAAGAGTAATATATAACATTTCTCCTTTTTATAAAACCTCTAACCTTTTTGTTCTTCAGATGTACCCAAGACCACATGGTCAGTGTATATTCCCCAAATTGCATTTTCTTATTTTCTTTCTTTCTTTCTTTCTTTCTTTCTTTTCTTTCCCTCCCTCCCTTCCTTCCTTTTCCATCCTTCTTCCTTTCCTTCCTTCTTTCCTTCCTTCCCTCCCTTTCTTCTTCCTTCCCTTCCTTCCCTCCCTCCCTTTCTTCCTTCCTTCCTTTGACAGAGTTTTGCTCTGTCACCCACGCTAGACTGCAGTAGCGCGATCTTGGCTCACCACAACCTCTGCCTCCTGGGTGCAAGTGACTCTCCTGCCTCAGCCTCTCGAGTAGCTGGGATTACAGGAGCCCGCCACCATGCACAGCTAATTTTTGTACTTCTAGTTGAGACGGGATTTCACCACGTTGGCCAGGCTGATTTCGAACTCCTGACCTCAAGTGATCCACCTACTTCGGCCTCCCAAAGTGCTGGGATTACAGGCATGAGCCACTATGCCCGTTCTGCAATTTTCTTCTCAAATAAAATATTTTAATCTCAGAGATTCATCTCTATATTCTGACTTGACAGTTGTAAATTTCCTCATTCACTTTTTTCACAACTACACAGTATTCCTTTACATCATTGTACTGTGATTTATTTCACTAGCCACCACTGACATTTAGATTTCATAATCTAAACTGGTGATGGTAATCACATTTTAATGACTCAAACCTTTATTGTTGTTTAGCATGCTGATGTATGGTATCTGCCTGCCTCTCCAGCTCTATTAAACCCCTTTCCTACACCTCTTTTCTGATCCAGTTCCACTGGCTTCTGTAAGTTCTTCAAAAACGTGCTCCTCCTGCCTCAAGGGCCTCTGCACATGCTGTTCCTTCTGCCTGAAACCTTTACCTGACAAACTCCTCTTCCTTCAGATTTCTTCTCAAATGTCACTTCACCAGGGAAAGCCATCCATTTTCTACCACCCAGTCTAGGTCAGGGGTATCAACCTGTTGCTCTCCTACTTTCTCTTTTAGTAGTACACACTGGGTTACCATTGTATATTTATTCCTGTGATAATCAGATTGTGGTCTGTCACTGCCAACTAAAGTGTAAATTCCATCAGGGCAGGAACTCTATCCATTTTGTTCACTCTTACATAGCAAACAGCTAGCACATGGTTGAAGCTCAAGAAATATTTGTTAAATGAATTACAGAATCAGTATTTCATTTATTTTCATTCTTTAAAAATGTATGATAATCCCATTCAATATGACATGGCAGCAGAAAATGAAAAGCCATGCAAACATTTAACACGTCACACATCTGAAATGTCAGTAAACTACATTTTTTATTTTCTTTTGAGATGGAGTCTCGCTCTGTCACACAGGCTGGAGTGCAGTGGTGCAATCTCAGCTCACTGAAACCTCTGGCTCCCGGGTTCAAGTGAGTCTCCTGCCTCAGTCTCCCGAGTAGCTGGGATTACAGGCTTGTGCCACCACGCCCATCTAATTTTTGCATTTTTAGTACAGACGGGGTTTCACCACGTTCGCCAGAGCCGATCTTGAACTCCTGATCTCAAGTGATCTGCCCACCTTGGCCTCCCAAAGTGCTGGGATTACAGGCGTGAACCACCACGCCTGGCCAAAGCTACATTGTCTTTTTTTTGTTTGTTGATTTGTTTTTTAAGATGGAGTTTCACTCTTGTTGCCCAGGCTGGAGTGCAATGGCATTATCTCGGCTTATTGCAACCCCTGCCTCCTGGGTTCAAGCGATTCTCCTGCCTTAGCCTCCCAAGTAGCTGGGATTACAGGCATGTGCCACCATGCCCATCTAATTTTGTATTTTTAGTAGAGACAGGGTTTCTCCATGTTGGTCAGGCTGGTCTCGAACTCCCGACCTCAGGTGATCAGTCCGCCTCGGTCTCCCAAAGTGCTGGGATTACAGGCATAAGCCACCGTGCCCGGCCAGCTACACAGTGTTTTGAATATCATTTTTCTATCATGAACAAAAAGTGTTCTGGGACCAGCATTTTATTTGTATTCATTAATTTTTAAAAAGTTATAATAGAACGCAGCCAGGCACGGTGACTCACACCTGCTGTAATCCTGGCACTTTCGGAGGCCAAGGTGGTGGATCATCTGAGGTCAGGAGTTCGAGACCAGCTTGGCCAACATGGTGAAACCCCATTTCTACTAAAAATACAAAAAATTAGCCAGGCATGGTGGTGGGTGCCTGTAATCCCAGCTACTCAGGAGGCTGAGGCAGGAGAATCACTTGAACCCAGGAGGCAGAGGTTGCAGTGAGCCAAGATCACGCCATTGCACTCCAGCCTGGGCGACAACAGCAAAACTCTGTCTCAAAAAAAAAGTTATAAAAAAGCACAATTAGTTTCAATAATTTTTAGCAGAAAAAAATCGTAGGCAAGAATTTTTCTAAAACAAAAAAACACTTATTTACTAAAAGCTTCTCTTCCTAGAACTATTGGCATTCTACATTAAAAAAGAAAAAACTTACTGTTATGTTCATTGCTCCCTTTATTTTTGAGACACAGTCTCACTCTGTCACCCAGGCTGGAGTGCAGTGGCGCAATCTCAACTCAGGCTGGAGTGCGGTGGCGCTATCTCAATTCACTGTAACCTCCACCTTCTGGGTTCAAGGGATCCTCAGCCTCCTTAGTAGCTGGGACTACAGGTGCATATGCACCATCACACTAGGCTAATTTTAGTATTTTTTGTAGAGATGGCATTTTGCCATGTTGTCCAGGTTGGTCTTGAAATCTTAAACTCAACAGATCCACCTACCTCAACCTCCCAAAGTGCTGGGATTATAGGCATGAGCCACCATGCCTAGCCCATTGCTCACTTTTTAAAATTGAAAAAAAAAAAAAAGAATCCAGACTTACATAAGCTTTTGTCCAGACTCTCTACAATGATAAAAACTGGTTAATACTATAAGCAATCAATAACACTACATATGTGCACTGAAATAATGAATAATGTTATCTGAGCATTACTCATTCATTTACTTATTGGATAAATACTTATTGATAGCCTGCTACATTCAAACACTGAGTATTAAAAATACTGAGCACTGGCTGGGTGCAGGAGCTCATACCTGTAATCCCAACACTTTGGGAGGCCCTGGTGGGCAGATTGCTTAAGCCTAGGAGTGTGAGTCTCGCCTGGGCAAAACAGTGAGACCTCATCTCTCAAAAAATAAAAAAAATTAAAAAAAAATCACCAGGCATGGTGGCGTACACCTGCAGTCCCAGCTACTCGGGAGGCTGAGATGCAAGGATTCCTTGAACCCAGAAGGTCAAGGCTGCAGTGAGCCATGATCACACCACTGCACTCCAGTCTGGGCAACAGGGTGAAACTCCACCTTGGGGAAAAAAAAAAAAAAAAAAAAAAAGATACTGAGCATTAAAGCTCATCCTTAAAGATACTATGGGAAACAATGACAGTCTCTGCCTTCATGGTGCCTCTATTTTAGCTATGAAGGCACGCATTAAACAATGAATTTCACAATTAACTACTTAATGACGGTCACTACAAGTGCTATGATGGAGACATAAAAGATTCATAGGAACATGTAAAATAGAGGACTTGAACTCTGGTGGTTTTACAGAAGACTTCTCTGAGGAAGTCAAGTTTGAGCTGAGCTCACAAAAAAACACAAACTGAATAAACCACTGGCAAAGAGAGAGGGATATATTCTACTCAAAGGAAACAGCACAGGAAAGATCAAAGGAAGAAAAGTACGTGGGAGGTTCCAGGATCTAGGGAAGGTTCTAATAATATGTGCCAAAAAACAAAGGGCAAGGCAAAGGGCTGCTAAGAGATGAGGTAGGAAGTCAGATCATGCAGGATACTGCTTTTTCAAGATTTTAATCAGATTTGGCCAGGTGCAGTGGCTCACACCTGTAATGCCAGCACTTTGGGAGGCTGAGGCAGGAAGATCACTTGAGCTCAAGAGTTCGAGATCAGCCTGGGCAGCATGGTAAAACCCCATCTCTACTAAAAATACAAAAATTAGCTGGATGTGGAAGTGCATGCCTATAATTCCAGTTACTTGGGAGGCTGAGGCAGGAGAATCACTTGAACCCAGGAGGTGGAGGCTAAAGTGAGTCAAGATCATGTCATTGCACTCCACCCTGGGCGACAGAGCAAGACCCTGTCTCAAAAAAAAAAAAAAAAAAAATCAAATCTGATTAGTGGGAAGCCTCAGAATGATTTTAAGCAGAGAGCTACAGCATCTGAACCAAAGACAGAACCAAATTCACCAAAGATTAAGTAAAAATTATTTGCATTCTAATTCTTTAAAAACCAGTGATATTGTGCCAGATGTGGTAGCTCACGCCTGTAATCCCAGCACTTTGAAAAACCAAAGTCAATGGATCACCTGAGGTCAGAAGTTCAAGACCAGCCTGGCCAACATGGTGAAACCCCATCTGTAATAAAGATTAAAAAAAAAAAGAAAGAAAAGAAAATAACAACAACAACAAACCAGTAATATCAGCTATATCAAGTAATTATTCAGTAACTGAAATGCTCATTTATTTCTTGACTATACCAAGTAAGTTTCTATTCACTATCTATTTATCTAGCAGTCAAACCACCTTAACCCTCTGTAACAAGACTCTCAGCTCAGAAAAAAAAAAATTCCCCAGAGCTCAAAGTAGCTTTCACAAAACCATGTACTAGTTAGTAATGCGAGATCTTAGGTCTTCCTTCATCTTACACGTTTTATTTAGCATAAAGTTCTTAGTATATGTGCTCTGATTTTCAGGCTAGAAGCCAATTATTCTTAGCAGAAAGACATGGTAATAGGAAGCAAATGGGCTAGCACTGTTATAGGTGAGCACTTTGACAAAGTGACTGGCAACAGGCAGCTTAATAATAAAAGAAGATTAGATACAGAGTTCTATCTCACCAAATAAATTCACTGAGGTAGAATTCTTCCGTCACTTCCTGGCAAATTGATTTTTTTTTTTTAATTGAGACAGAGGTCTTGCTATATTACCCAAGCTGGCCTCAAACTTCTGGCCTCAAGATATCCTCATCTCAGCCTCCTGAGTAGCTGGGGCTACAGGCACATGCCACCACACCCAACCAAAACTGGATTATTGACAGGTTCCTATACACACTTCTACAGTAAAACCTAAAGGTTACTTTCATTTCAAATATATTATGCAATATTAACAGATTATCAATATGTATTATTTGTTCTTAATTACAACAAAAGACTGAAGTGAAAACTTACTTTGGTCCCTACCCAAAGAAGCAATATTAGATGAGAGCACTCAAATTAATAATAAAATCACATTTCAAGATCCTGACAAGAACCTAATAGAAAGGTTCTTTTATCAAGCAGTACAAGCCAAATTTTAAATCATTAATTCACTCATGCATAATGGCTACATGGATCAGATCACGTGTTGTACATAATGCTGCTTAAAAAGTCTCATTTCCAGATTAACAAAGCTTTAGATTAGCATCACAAATGTTAAGACTTATTTTTACTTGAACCATCAAAACAGGTTAGATGACTTTTTAAAATATCATTTGGTATTAACATAAGTTTATAGACAAAGCACTGTATAATGAACTATGCAAGCACAAAATGTTTAATTTTAATCATTAAAATGTGATTACTGTGACCAACAAAAGATTCAAAGACAAAAGGAAGCAACTGGAGAAGAAAATAGCACCATTTCTTTTTTTTTTTTTTTTAAGATGGAGTCTTGCTGTGTCGCCCAGGCTGGAGTGCAGTGGCGCGATCTTGGATCACTGAAACTTCCATCTTTCAGGTTCAAGGAATTCCCTGCCTCAGCCTCCTCAGTAGCTGGGATTACAGGTGCCCGCCACCACATCCAACTAATTTTTGTATTTTTAGTAGAGACAGGGTTTCACCATGTTGGCCAGGCTGGTCTTGAACACCTGACCTCAGGTGATCCAACTGCCTCAGCCTCTCAAAGTGCTGGAATTACAGGCATGAGCCACTGCGCCTGGCCGAAAATAGCACCATCTCTAATGCTAACTTAGAATACCACTGTACTTATACAAATACCTAATCTATATTCAAATGAAAATGAAACAATTTTATAATCAGCATCATCATAAGTTACTTAATAAGCAATTCCTCAAAATAACTCTAGAGAATAGTTATCTCCATTCTATAGAAGAGAATACTGAGTCAGAGAGCTTAAATAACTTGCCCACAGTCATAGAGAAGCATAATTTATAATGAAGTTTACATAAATGTTACTATATACATGTTCCATATCATCATAAAAAGACATGTCCTAAGCAGTTTTCATTTTAAAGTAATTTAAGGTTTTAAAAAAACACTATAAGATATTTGGGTTATCTGTATTTACAAATGTTTAAGAATATAAATTAAGTATGAAATAGTTTTAAATGACAAAAAACCTTATAGAAAAATGGCAGAGTTTAAGAACATCTGCCTTGTTTGCATATGCTCCTCATCCACTTAATTTTTTATCATCTACAATATATTGAAATTACCTAACAATCACAACCCCCTATCAGACTCCACAGAATATGATGGAGATCGTGAAGTTTTATAGACTAACCAAAGGTTAACTGCAAAAGTTGTCGTCAATTTTCTAAAATTTCAAGCAGAATACAGATTTTTTTTTCCTTTCTTTTTCTCCTTCCTTCTTAAAAACTCCTTTGGAAGGGGGAAGGAACGGAGAATAATATATATGCTCACTATAAAAGAATCCAAAGATATAGAAGAGCACAAAGAAAATAAAAATTACTCAAAATCTTACCACTGAAAGATAACAACCTAGTGATATTTGTAAACACACTTTCAGGTATATGTATATGCATAAATGTATATTTATTTTTTTTTTTGAAAGAAAGAAAAAGAGGAAAGAAAGTGAGAGTGAAAGAAAGAAAGAAAAAGAATGTATGAGAGAAAGAAAGAGGAAGAAAAAGAGGGAGAGAGAACAGGATTCTTGTTCTACTGCCCAGGCTAGAATGC
>CAUYLG010034468.1:0-124603 GCA_963573385.1 Cacajao melanocephalus | reverse complement strand
AGATCACATTTGTCTATTTTTCTTTTGTTGTCATTGCTTTTGGTGTTTTAGTCATGAAGTCCTTGCCTATGCCTATGTCCTGAATGGTATTGCCTAGGTTTTCTTCTAGGATTTTTATGGTGTTAGGTCTTATGTTTAAATATTTAGTCCATCTGGAGTTAACTTTTATATAAGGTGTAAGGAAGGGGTTGAGTTTCAGCTTCCTGCACATGGCTAGCCAGTTTTCCCAATATCATTTATTAAACAGGGAATCCTTTCCCCATTGCTTGTTTTTGTCAGGTTTATCAAAGATCTGATGGTTGTAGATGTGCGGCATTACTTCCAAGGCCTCTGTTCTGTTCCATTGGTCTGTATCTCCGTTTTGGTACCAATAGCATGCTGTTTTTATTACTGTAGCCTTGTAGTATAGTTTGAAGTCAGGTAAAGTGGTGCTTCCAGCTTTGTTTTTTTTGTTTATTTGCTTACAATTGTCTTGGCAATGCAGGCTTTTTTTTGGTTCCATATGAAGTTTAAGGTGTTTTTTTTTCCCAGTTCAGTGAAGAAGGTCAATGGTAGCTTGATGGGGATAGCGTTGAATCTGTAAATTACTTTGGGCAGTATGACCATTTTCATGATATTGATTCTTCCTAACCATGAGCACGGAATGTTTTTCCATCTGTTTGTGTCCTATTTCCTTGAGCAGTGATTTGTAGTTCTCCTTGAAGAAGTCCTTCATGTCCCTTGTTAGTTATATTCCTAGGTATTTTATTCTCTATGTAGCAATTGTGAATGGGAGTTCACTCATGATTTGACTCTCTGTCTCTTATTGATGTATAGGAATGCTTGTGATTTTTACTCATTGATTGTGTATCCTGAGACTTTGCTGAGTTGCTTATCAGCTTAAGGAGATTTTGGGCTGAGACAATGAGCCTTCTAAATATAGAATCATGACAAGGTTCATATCAAAGATAAATTATGTATATTGGCTTAATTATCATATTGGTGCTTATAGTTTTGATGTTACCAGGATAAGTACTTAGTCTGCATTTGATGGAAAAACATGATATTGTGTGAAGAATACCTGAACACTTATGTAGGAGAAAGGCTCTTGATAATATGACTGAAGATTAATATCCATGAGTACTCACTTTAGGAATTTTCTTGATAAAATAGATAAGATACTTCACCATTATTTCCAGAACAAAATAGTATTGATTAATAACTCATAGGACATTTTTAGTTGTGTCTTTGTTAAATTAACTGTGGTCTTATTGAACATTCATAAGTTAAATAATGCAATGAGTTGACATATTTTTAGGCTTATTCCTGTGGTTCAGGGATACAATCTTAAATTATACACATCAAATGCATTATTCTGAAAGCAATAATGTTAATGAATATGAAATTTGAGTTTCTGTCAATACTCAGGAAACATCACAGTTCATATTTTCTTTCTCTATATTTCTGTATTCATGGACTTTAAATGTGTAGAATGTAGGATATAGGAGAAGTGCCTTGAAAGGAAGAGAACAAAAGACCTAAAATGCCAACAGTACCAGGGAAGGCCCAATAGTAATAGAAAGGGTACATCCAATTGCCCAACTATTTTCTGCATAATGCCTATTGAGATCCTGTTACTGGCTTCTCCTTCTCTCTAAAGAAACACAACTGTCTCCCTGTTCTAAAATCAACATTAGAAAATATAGCACGAGTGATCAATACTTGGGAAATAAACTTTAGAGTGAAAATAAACACAAAACATAAATTGAATGCTTTAAACAATGAAATTGCTGTAGATGAAGAATAGATACTAATTACTGTCTATTATTCATGGTTTTTAAAATAAATATTATCGAACACTTATATATTACAGAGTATTCCACTCATAACACATACAGCAAAATAAGATATGCATAAATCTCCATTCAAAAGGAGTTTATATTCTGGGTGAATAGAATTATAAAGAAAATTAACATCTAAATGATACAATATTAAATATTTGGTAAACTAACGCAATATAGGTGGTTTTTTATGTGCACTTGTGGATTGCTTTAAAGCAATATTCTAATTGCAGAGCTGAAAGCAACTCAAAGGTTTTCTTGCTACACGCACACACCTAAAGTAGTGTATTTGTATGCATATAGGAAATCGTCTCTGTGTATAGCCAAGAAAAGAAATGTAGAATGAAACATTAATGGAACCCCTAAAATAGCCCATTTACCCATTTTAGCAAATGACAAATTGACACATTTATATTTTTAGTAACAAACCTAATAAGAGGGTGTGTTTTATATTGAAAACCTAATTTTAAAGAGTTATGTTAGCAATCTTATTAAAAATGTAATATTCTGGGAACAAAGATAAATTGATCTTTTGGGCATATATCTTATAGGATAACGGATGCTAACTTTCCTGCTATGCTTTGACTTGTGGTCACTTGACAGGAAGCACAAATATTTTCCATAAGTGCCGTCAGTGGTAATCTAAGTGTCTGACCTTTGCATAATGTAGTAATTTATTTTTAGTCATTTCTCTTTGATTTTTTGTCCTCATGAAAAGTTACTTTTTTATCATTTTTATGATGCCAGGAGAATTATTAAAGAGTTGTCTATTGAACTATGACTATCATTGTCTTTTTTTTTTTTTACAAGGATAGAATACTAAAAAGATTTATGTCAATTTCATAAGACTAGCTCCTTTCTACATAAATACACTTGTTGCTTAAATGATAGAGGAAACTGCTGTAATCAATGATGATTAAAACAACCTACACACATATAGCACAAATAGTAAAAGAGGTATGTTGACAGATTCTACATATGGAAATATTTATTACTTTGTGTTTATAGCTCAGTCTTTGCTGCCTTAATCTTCCCTTTCATCTCCACTGTTTCAAGGGAAAAATATATTTTCTTTGTAATTTTATTAAAACTTTTTTTTACAAAGAGTAGTCATGCATCTCACCAAACAATTTTTTGTAAAAAAGGTCAGTCAATTACATCTAGCAGTAAAAAAGGTTCAATTAAAAATCATATATAGAAATAAGGAGTTAGAGAGTTAAAAGTTTAGTAGAAGGTATCTCAAAACAATGTTACTCTACATCATGATTCATTTACCTCATTTGAAACTTTAAGTATGTCATTTTTTCAACATTATTTACATGAATAGTTTTTAACAGACTAAGTAAAGACCACTACATTTTGCTGTGATAGTTATTATTACTCTTTTAATTGATGCAAACATTATACATACATCAAATATTTAAATTTTTTGAAATGATTTTCTCACATATATTAGACTAATAATTTACATATCTTAGACTAAAATTCAAGCTCAGTAAGGTGTGGGGAAGAGCTAAGAGGAAAAATGATATAGCTGATGGATACCTTATTTTCCAATTGAGCAAGGTGAATAGTATACGTCTTTCTTGTTTTTGAACTTAAACGAAGCAGCATCTCCCAGGAGCCCTTGAGAACTAAACAGACAGTTGAGAAGAAGGGGTTCTTGAATTTGTGAAGAATCTGCATAAAAATGGGAGATTTCTGATGAAAAAAAAATTTGCCAGGATTCACAAAATCACTATAAGGATATTTAAACTACTGAAATCTTGCTCTTTGGAGTTGATCTCCCAGAAATCTTCTAGGGAGAAAATACCAATCCCAACTTCAAGAAAAAAAAAAAGCTTTAATAACATTGATCTACAATCTATTTGCACCTACATTTTGAACACAATCAAGAATGAAAAATTCACAACATTCAGTTTCTGAAGCACTCTGACGTCTCTGGGAAGGTTTAGAATATGCATTAAAATCTATCAAATTGCTCACTTCCGCAGTGGGAAGGAATAGGGAATTACCTCTAAACTAGTGTTCTCAGAGCAGTAAAGCAGCAGTTCAAACCAGAACTACTCTGCTATATGTTTTGAACATAAAGCTAGCATTCTGCCTTTCTTTTTAAAATACTTACTTTTTTAGAGCTGTTTGGTTCAAAGTAATAATGAACAGAGGGCGCAAAGATTTCCCAGATACCTACTTCCTTCACACATTGCAGAGTCTTCTCCATATCAACATACTTCTCTAGTGTGGTGCATTTGGTACAATCCATGAATCTACACTGACACATCATTATCATTCAGAGACCATAGTTTACATTAGAGTTGACTCTTGGTGTTGTACATTCTATGTGTTTGGATAAATTCATTTATTTATTTGATTTATTTATTTTGAGACAGAGTCTTGCTCTGTCATCCAGGCTAGAGTGCAGTGGTGCAGTCTTGGCTCACTGCAACCTCACCTCCCATGTTCAAGCAGTTCTCCTGTCTCAGCCTCCCAAGTAGCTATGACCACAAGTTTGTGCCACCACACCCAGCTACATTTTGTATTTTTAGTAGAGACAAGGTTTCACCATGTTGGCCAGGCTGGTCTTGAACTCCTGACCTCAGGTAATCCACCCACCTCGGCCCCCCAAAGTGCTAGGAATACATGTATCTACCATTATACTGTTATACAGAGTAGTTTCACTGCACTAAAAGTGATTTGTAATCTGCCTATTCATCCTTTCCTTCTTAATATCCCCTGGCAACCCACTGCTCTTTTTTGTGTCTTTATAGTTTTGCCTTTTCCAGTGTGTCTTATAGTTAGAAGCATACAGTCAGTAGCCTTTCAGATTGGCTTCTTCCACTTAATGCATTTAAGTTTCTTTTTAGTGATGACTAATATTTCATTGCTTGGATATACCACAGTTTATCCAATGACTTACTGAAGGACATGTTGGTTGCTTCCAAGGTTTTGGAATTACGAATAAAGCTGCTATAAACATCTATCTGCTTTTGTGTGGACATACCTTTTCAAATGTTTTGTGTACATACCAAGGAATAAAATTGCTGGATTGTATGGTGAGAATGTTTAGTTTGAGAGGACACTGCCAAACTCTTTGCAAAGTTGCTGTATCATTTTACATTCCCACCAGCAAAGAATCAGAGTCTCTATTGTGCTATATTCTCCTCAGCTTTTGCTGTTGTCAGTGTTCTAAGTTTTGGCTATTCTAATAAGTTCATAATGCTATTCCACAGTTTAAATTTGCAAGTCCTGAATAGCATATGCTGTAGATCATCTTTCAAAGTATGCTTATTTGCCATATGTATATCATCTTTGGTGAGTTATCTAGCAAGCCCTTTGGCTTATTTTTAAATTGGATTTTTTTCTTATTGCTGAGACTTTAAAATTATTTTTATGTTTTGAATAACATACTTCTATCAGGTATGTCTTTTGCAAATATTTTCTCCCAGTCTATGGCTTGACTCCTCATCGTTCTCTTGACATGTCTTTTACAAAACAACAATTTTTAATTTTAATGAATCATAGATCTTCAGTTCTTTCTTTCATGGATCATGCCTTTGGGATTGTATCTAAAACAATTTCCAAAACTGAGGTCATGTAGATTTTCCTTTGTGCTGAATTCTAGGTGTCTCATAATTTTGTGTTGTACATTTAGGTCTGTAATCTATTTTGAGTTACATTTTGTGAAGAGTGTGACAACTTTATGGGTGTATTAGTATGTTTTTATGCTGCTGATGAAGACATACCCAAGACTGGGAAGAAAAATAGTTTTAATGGACTCAGTTCCATGTGGTTGAGGAGGCCTCACAATCATGGCGAAAGGTAAAGAGCACTTCTTACATGGTGGCAGCAAGAGAGAATGAGAGAAGCAAAAGCCAAAAGCGGAAACCTCTTATAAAACCATCAGGGCTAATAAAACATATTCACTACCACGAGAACTGTATGGAGAAGCTGTCCCCATGATCCAATTATTTCCCACTGGGTCCCTTCCACAAAACGTGGGAATTATGGGAGCTACAATTCAAGATGAGATTTGGGTGGGGACACAGAGCAAAACCATATATATGGGATACTTTTACTAGTCAGGTTCTAAAGTATTATTATTATTGAAGAAATTATTTGAATTTATTCTGTATTATATCTTCCCACAATGAAATCCATATTTCTATCTGAAATTCATATTTGTAGCTTTTCTGTCATGATTTGCTGCTATGAAATATATATGCGGATTTTTTAGAGAATTTACTGTTCATTGCCATAAGCCATCTTATACCCCTTTTCAGGGATTTCAGCATTATAAAGCTAGAAATTAAATCATTCTGAATATTTCCTCTTTCATATCTTATGGAAACGTTGAAATGAGAGAGAGAGAGACTCCTCTCTTGCTTTACTTTGTTCAGTATAGCCATTGTCACTCTTAGTGTATTTCAGAGGGTCTATTTGCAGAGTTTGAGGTAACAGAGCATTAGTTACTAACTTCCTAAAATAGAACGTGTGATGATTTTTGTCTAAAAATAATTATGGCATACATATCTACTGCTAATTTCTCCTGATTCTCGTGTAGAGAAAAGAAGATCAAGTGTCATAGGGTAGAGGCAAAAGTTAAAGCATCTCTTACCAGCTGTTGGGTTGCTTGGACATAAAGGCAACATTATAAAATTCTGTCAAAGAAGCTTAAAACTAAGTTCAAATCCTCATCAGAAAAAAATAAAAACACCCAGATATCAAACCTCCCCACAGTATTATTTCAAGTGAGATCTGAATAACCTGAAGCAAATACCAAAGGCATGCATTTTCTCTTAAAAACATGTATAATATTTCTCAAATCTTCGAGAAAACTGAAGTTCCACAAATTTGGCTATGCGTGCTGTGTGGCTCTGAGTGTGCTGACCCAATCCTAAGAATCCATAGGGTTCACATAATTATTGAATATGTGACTCAATGAATAATTCATAAACTGCATGATAATTTCTTCTTGTGTTCTATATTTAGTAAAGCTTTAACATTTATTCAACATCTGTGTTTCATTCCGGTTGAAGGGCTTGTAAAATTTAGCTTCACCAAAGGGATCATTATGTCATAATTTATTTCTCTTGTTGACTATGCTATATGAATAATAATCTTCCTATAAAAAATTCTCTAAGCTTTGAAAAAATCTGTCTACTAATCGTTGACTGAAGTGGTTGTGTAAATTTGAGTGTCAATTTATGTGTGTAACTTAGAGAAGAAGAATTTTGTTTGATTTTCCATTGGGACATAGATATATTTGCATACTTGTTTAAAGAGAGTTGTTAAACAGACAAACGAACAAAACTGGAAAATAAGTTTAATGCCTTCATGTGGTTTCATGAGTTTTCTTAAAATAAGATGCATTTTGGAACTCTTTCTTTCCACATTTGGAAATTCAAAAGCACAGCATTGACTTTGAGGTATATTTTTGCTTTTAAAATTTCTTTACACTTTCAAGTCCAAGATTGAGATTCTACCCTTGGAAAGTTAGAATGGTTTGTAAATATTTTTTAAAAAATAAATTTTCCTTGGAGTGGTTGAATTGATGTCTGGTAGAAACCAAGAAGGCTAGAAATAATTTTCTACTATTTCATTTTTTGACTCTGTGTTAAAAGAAGATGTATTTTAGATATTAATGTGTCTAGATTACTTCAAACATCTACATTATTTATCATAATGCTATAATAAATTTACCCCCAAATTTCAATGGTATAACACAATATAAATGTACTTTTTATATACACTTTAAACTAATAAGGGTATTCTCAGGGTCTGGCAGTGGGGTCTCTTTTTCGTTGATTTAGAGAGTAAGTTTTTTGTTTTTTGTTTTTTTTTTAATTTTGTAGCTCCACTATTTCTTAGAGCAGGGTCAAAAAGTAGGCTTGTGTACAAAATTCTGCTAACAGTCTTTTTATGTAGGACTTGAGAGCTAAGAATCGTTTTTATATTTCAAATAGTTGAGGTAAATAAAAAAGTAATATTTAGTGATATATAAAATTATATGAAATTCAATTTCATCATTCATACAAGTGTTTTATTAGAACTCAGCTATGGCTACTGGTTTATGTATTGCCTGTTCTGTAAGCAAGCTTGTAGAGTTTCCTTCTCTATCATACAAGATTACTGTAAAGTTATATTTAATCTGTTGATGGGAAGTGATTTAATTAACCCAAGGAACCCCAATCCTTAATAATGCAAGTGTTACTTTTGTCAAATCAATGTTAAAACAAATAAATTTCTAACAAGAAAAATGAATGAGAATACAACAGTGTTACTATTTTATCAAAAGTCTGTATGAAATTGCACACTAGGTTAAGTTGCCCATTTAAGCTTCTCTTCAGTATGGTGGAAGACAGTGGCTAACTTTTTGCCAGCATTTTCCAGGTCAGTTTAACTTAATCATGGGAGTCCACACCCTGGGACTCACTAACCTTTTGTTTCAGCCTAACAGTTCCACTTACCAGCCATTTGTTCAGCAAACATGATAAATGATTAGCCATCATTCTACACCTTCCAGGTATTGTTAGTGAGAGAATCAGGAAGTGTAGACAACTCTTATCCTGCAGTATATTTTATGGCCTCTAGTTGGTCCGAAAAAACTGTCAGATCGGCAAGAGAGACTGTGGGGAGCATTGTTCAAAGGGAAAAAAGCATGACTTTGTAGATTAAATGGATTTTGTTATTCCAAAAAGTCATGTGAGAAACTGAAAAATGCAGTAAATTAACAGTGTTCTGAAACGTTTAAAGTATTTTTTAAAAGCCTGTATAAATTACTCTTCCACTTAGAGTTGTGAAGAGCCAAATTTTTAATTTCCTGAATGCTTGCTTCCTAAATGAATAATGGAAAGCATGCTAAAAATTGTAAAACACAAGGCAGAAAAGAGTCCTTGAGAGACTGAACCTCCCAAAGGAAAGAAATTATGTTAAATGCATTATCATGTTCCTTTATATTATGGCATAAAATAATATTTAGGGAAAAAAAGACACTTGTTTGAAGTCATGGCAAGTGTGTTATTTGTATTCTATTCTAACTGACTGGCTTTTAATATGGCAAGCTAATGTCAACCTTGGATGCCACAAAGCCTGTGTACTTCTCAATTCTGTGACACTAAGCCTTGTATCCACTACTTTCTTTCAGCTTTCCCCAGTGACCGCTACTGCTAAATGCAAAAGAACAAAAAGAAAATCTCATTGTCAGCCCCTGGTCTAATAAAGTTGAGGGTCAAATGAGGCATGTTGATATGGCCACCATTTTTAATTTTAAATGCATAAAAATGGGGACTATTGTTTTCTGTTCTTCACAACTTTAACCCTTATATAGCATCTAAAAATCAGTAAAGTGAAAAAAGTAAAAATGGTGCTGTATTTCACTGGGAAATTAGATGAATTTAAATACTTTTTGTGTGGGATCCTACAGTTGATCTTTACTGACAGAAGATCAGTTAGGCCTGGCTGTGGTGTGTGATTAAGACAAGGCATAGATGGGAACAGTCTTGAGGTTGCTAATGGGCAATGTATGAATCCCAAAATACGACTATGAACCATACACTTTTGCATTAGATGTGAAAGAATTGATTAGACTGGGTAAATATACTATGTATGTGAATGTTTGCATAGGATTAATTATGGCATCTCTCCAAACTAGGGATTCCATTCCTGAAGCTTCTTTGTTGTCAGAGAAATAGAAACTCTCTTTTCTGAGTATTCTCCCTCTTGTGAGCCAATTGATGGCCCAAAAAAATATGACCATATCTTAACTACCCATAATCTGTGAATATCATCTTATAAAGCATAAGAGTGAATATTACTATATGTGCCAAAAATATGGTTAAATTAAGGATCTTCAGAGGAAGGATTTATCCCAGATTATCGGGGTGAGCCCTCAACATAATCACCTGTATCCTTATAGGAGAGAGACAGGGAGTTTTGACACAGACACAGAGAAGAGAAAGTGATACGAAGCTGCAGTAGAAAGTTGTAGATGTAAGCCAAGAAATGGCCACAGCTACCAGAAACTGGAAGAAGCAAGGCACAGATTATCACCTGGAATCCCCCAGGAGAGTGTGGTCCTGCCAGCACCTTGATTTCAGTCAAGAGATACTGACTTCAGACTTTCAGATTCCTAACTGTGAGAGGTTAAATTTCTGTTGTTTAAATCAGCACGTTTTTGGTAAGTTATTACAGCAGACATAGGAAACAAATACATCCCCCAATCTTAGAAATGCTATTTCTGGGAGTGTGATCTAATGAAAGGAAAAGCAGGCATGTGATTGGGTAAATTGCACAGAAGTCAGAATGCTTGGCATGTCGACTCCAAAGGATGCTGAGATTAAATTCAACTTATGTGCAGTAGCATACTGTGATTAAAATGACATTTTTTACTGCCCTGCTGCTTTCTGTGTGCTTGTAAGTGGAGTTCAACAGAAGTTAGAAATATTTTTAGGCTACAGAAAGTGGCCATTGCTCTAAGTGGCTCCATAATCTCCCAAACTTCAGAGTAAGAGAAACAGCCTAAGGAAGGAAAGAGTAGGAATGAGGCACAGATATGTCTTCTAATGGTTTAGCAGATGTCAAGAGAGCACAGAAGGGACTCAGAATGAGGGGAGTGTGAGTTTAAGTTGGGTCAAATAGGAAAGACGACCATATGGGTGATTGATAGAATTGACAAGTCATATAAAATCATAAGGGGAGTCAGAAAATATTTACAAAGTCAGGACCTCAAAGATGAATATACCTTCATGAGAATACCTTTATTGTCCTTATTACTTCCTGGACCATAGAAAAATTCTACTCCAAGCTACTCCTATTTTTTGTCCACAAATAAATGCTGAGCTCCATACTTTAATGACTCTGTCCATCTGGTGCCTAGCACTAGAGTGTGAAATGGTTCCTGAATGTATTGTAGGGCAGCGGTCTCCAAACTTTTTGGCACCAAGGACTGGTTTGCAGGGGGATGGTTTAGGTATGAAACTGTTTCACGTGAGATCATCAGGGCTTAGATTCTTATAAGGAGCACAACACCTAGACTCCTTGAGTGTGCAGTTCACAGCTGGGTTTGCACTCATAAGAATCTAATGCCACCTCTGATCTGACAGGAGGTGGAGCTCAGGCAGTCATGCTGGCTTGCCTCCTGTTCACCTGCTGTGCGGCCACAGCCTGGGGGTTGGGAGCCATGTTGTATGTTTATGAGCAAATAAATGAACAGTATCTAGAAGGGTCCATAGATGCTATTGGTAGGTTAGAAGATGAGAATTTACTGGGAGAGATAGTTATGGGAATTTTAATGGTACCTGATTCAGTTCATAGAACATTTATGTGACTGTAACTATAAGTAATAATACGTAAGTATAAGTACCAATAATAAAACTGTTTTTGAAAGGCTTTCTTATAGTCTTTAGTACATAGTATAAAGTATTGAGATAAAATTTCCAGGAGAACAGTTCCTTGTCTAGTCAGTCTGCCCCTACTCCTGGTTATGCCATAAAGAGTCAACCTAGGTGGGTGCGGTGGTTCACGCCTGTAATCCCAACACTTTGGGAGGCTGAGGCGGGCAGATCATGAGATCAAGAGATCAAGACCATCCTGGCCAACATGGTAAAACCCGACTCTATTAAAAATACAGAAAATTCGCCGGGCATGGTGGCGCGTGCCTGTAGTCTCAGCTACTCGGGAGAGTGAAGCAGGAGAATTGCTTGAACCTGGGAGGTGGAGGTTGTAGTGAGACATGATTATGCCACTGCACTCCAGCCTGGGCAACAGAGCAAGACGCCATTTCAGACAGTAAAAAAGTCAACACATCCTTGAATGTATACTCTTCCAGGACAGGAAACAAATACAATCTGAAAGAAAAAAGCTCTAAGATAAAATATTAGACTATTCTTCAAATTTTATTAATTAATTGTTAACTTGAAAAAGTCAGCCATGTGACTGGGCAGACTGCTATACTTGAAATATAGCTGTCAGAGCTAATGCATATTGAAAGTTTCACACTTAATCTTTTGTTTCATCCTGTAAATCAGATTCAAGCAAAACATGGTAGTTTCTTTCTTCTTCCTGCAACTGTCCTTTTCCAATAAAGCAGTAAGCTAGGAGAAAGGCAATAATAATGACTTCCACAAAGACAGTGTATGAAGGAAAAGCTATGATTTGTTTCCCTGTACTTTGGACGATCTTTAATGACTCTTTACTGAAATAAAAGGCAGCATTTAATTGTTAAATGGCTCTGCTAAAGCTTTCTGATCTATTTTTAAAAGCAGCTAAAACTATTGGCTTTTGTTAAGAAAATTTTTTTAAAAATTAAATGAATTTTTCACAATCAAGACATTCTTATATATAAAATGTATTTTCAGTTGTCAAATAGAATATTTTTCCATGTCTTTTAGGAAATGTTGCACTGTTAGTCATTTTCTTTTGGTAAAATATTTTTCTCATTTTAAGCTGCATATCTGTCACTGTTATTTTTAAAATGTGAATACATTTTTCCAAATGTAGAATCTCCTTGATATTTAGAATCACATATTTTTTGAACTCAAATCTTAATTCACACTTTGCTCAGTGCTGACACTAGAAGCTAGTTCACGTTAAAATAGTAGCACAGTTAATGGTTGAAAGCTTGTTTTGCTTATGAACATTAATATCTGGAATGAAAATAAATATACCTATCAATGCAAATTAAATAGAACCAATTCATACATTATTTGTTAATCCTTTTATTGATTCTGAATCTGGATTATGATATTGTATTACTTATTTCTCTCTATATATATTTCAGATTTAATTAGCCAGGTATCCTCTCTAGATAGCAACTTATATTTTGGTGGTGGTGAAGAGTCTAACTAAAATCTGAGGTAGTGATGCTGTCATTTTTAACATATTAAGTCAACTGGTCTAGAAATGTATGAAATACTGGAATGTGGTTTTCCATTACATTTACAATTTTGTATGTTCACTTACGGTAGGAAAACATAAATGGCCAAATGAAAACGATAACCCTTGAAGTCCATATTTATCAGTTGTATGCACCAGAATCTTGATAATTAAGCTCTCTCAACTTACTTCTTCCTAGCCTCACAATTTAAAGGCTAATACACACGCACAAGATTGTTAAAATGATAAAATATTATTAACTATTTTTAATAATTGACTTAAAAGAAAAAATACCTTTCTAACACTTAAAAGAAAAAATAACTTTTTAACACTTCTTTCAATGAAGGTAACTATACATAGATATTAATTAGGTAATGAATTTGTCATACATGAGATTATGAATTCTCAATCTGTTGGCCTGCATTTTGCTAGAAATGGTTTTATAAAGATTTCTGGTCCATTATAACTCCTAGTAATGACTCTTTATATCTTATAAAATGAAGACCATTTGCAGTTGAATATACCCTTTTAATTGAAGAGGTCTTCAGAAACTGAAATAGTGTGGAATTAACTATGTGGAAACAGTATGGACCTGGGTCACTACAATCTGAATTTGACATCAACTACATTTTATACATTTCAAAGCTTTTTTACTCATTCAGTTGTTGAGGGTCAGATTGAGAAGGAGTTTATAAAGATGTAGTCATGTCATTTGTCATGATGCCTATTGAAATTTTGAAAAGAGTTTATTGATGCCTTCAATAATTATGAATGTGCTCACCACTTAAAAAATAATTTACTTGACAGCATATATTATTCAAGTATGATAATAAGTGGATCTGTTCAAAGAAATTGGTGCTCATTAAAGCCTGGGCAATAGAACAAGAATCTCGTTCTCTCTCCCTCTTTCTCTTCCTCTTTCTTTCTCTCTTACATTCTTTTTTTTTCTTTCTTTCGCTCTCACTTTCTTTCCTCTCTTTTTCTTTCTAAAAAAAAATTGATGCTCATTATAAATTACCCACTTCTCTTTAAATGCTAAATTCTAATGTTTAATTTAAATGCTCTGTAAAGCATATACTTTAAATTATTGATTGCTCTGAGTTCTTGGTAACTTTTCTATGTCGTACTAGGTGGCCTCGTAAGCACAGTTCATATTGAAAATTTATTATTACAATTATTTTTTAGATTGTTTCTTAGTTTGTGTTGCTAAAAGGAATACCTGATGCTGGCATAATTATAAAGAAAAGAGGTTTATTTGTCACATGGTTCTGCAAGCTGTACAAGAAGCAAGGTGCCAACATCTGCTTTTAGTGACAGCCCCAGAGTGCTTCTATTCATTGCAGAAGCTGAAGGATTTCGAAGGTGTGCAGGAATCACAGGCCAGAGAGAAATCAAGAGAAAGACACAGGCTCCTTTAAATAATCAGCTCTCACAAGAACTAATAGAGCAAGGACTCACTCATGACCATGCGGATGCCATCAAACCATCCATGAGGGATCCAGCCCTCTGACTCAAACACCTTCCCCCAGCCCCCACCTCCAACAGTGCGGATCAAAGTTCAGCATGACATTTGGAGGGAAAAACATGCAAACTATATCAGAATGTAGTTAATTTATCTTAGGAATAATTTTGAAAGGTTTTTTTTTTATTAATTACTCTTACCACTTCATTTTAAAATGTGTTTGAAAATTGGCTTCTGTGTGAATTTCTGTCCTTCAAAAATATATAGAGCAAGTCAGGTTTTTATTCATATGCGAAAATTCATATGCCAAATGATTTCTTATATTACAACATTCCTTTTTTTTTGAGACAGAGTTTCTCCCTGTCTCTCAGACTGGAGTGCAGTTGCGTGATCTCCGCTCACTGCAACCTCCGTCTCTCAGGTTCAAGTCATTCTCCTGCCTCAGCCTCCTGAGTAGCTAGGATTATAGGTGTGCACCACCACACCTGGCTATTTTTTTTGTATTTTTAGTAGAGACAGGGTTTCACCATATTAGCCAGAATGGTCTTGATCTCCTGACCTCATGATCTGCCTGCCTTGGCCTCCCAAAGTGCTGGGATTACAGGCCTGAGCCACCACACCTGGCATAACATCCATTTTTAATAGCAACATTGTTAATAATATTTTCTTTTATAAAGCATTTTAGTCTACAGCCTGAACCTATACCACCCTGAGCCTATCTGACCTCTTCTAATCTAGGAAGCTGAGTAGGGCTGGGCCTGATTAGTAATTGGATGGGATGCTGACTGAGAATACTTTTTTGTATTCATAGAGTACATAACTTACAATTTATTTCTTATGCTATTTTGCTTTAATACTCAAATTCCTGACATACAATATAGAAATCATTTAAAGTAAATACTGTTCACTTTAGATTTCAAAAGTTCCATGTTAGGCTTTCTAGCTTTCATGTAATATTCTCAGACTGAAAGATAATTTGCTGCAGTCAGCTAATACCATCTGTCGTTTGCTAAGACCCATGGCAAAACATGATAAAAGTAGCCCTGTTTCCTGAAAAGTTATGACCACTAGGGAAGAAATCATGACTTGGCAGTCACGTCTTAAGAAAGAATTCTACCACAACTCTGGCAGAATTTTTAAAAGCCAATGATTTGGGACAGGAAATAGTAGGTGTATTGAGTAGAGGAGAAATACATCAAGTTACTGTTAGTTGAGATATTCTACAAAATATATCTTCTCACTATATATATATATATATATATATATATATATATATATATATATATATATATAATTGCACTTTAGGATCTGGGGTACCTGTGCAGAACATGCAGGATTGTTGCATAGGTACCTATAGGGCAATGCTATTTGCTGCCTCCATATCCCCGTCACCTATATCTGGCATTTTTCCCTATGTTATCCCTCCTCAACCTCCTTACCGCCCTGTCCCTCCCCTATTCCCCCCAACAGACCCCAGTGTGTGATGCTCCCCTCCCTGTATCCATGGGTTCTCATTGTTCAACACCCACCTATGAGCAAGAACATGCGGTGTTTCATTTTCTGTTCTTGTGTCAGTTTGCTGAGAATGATGGTTTACAGATTCATCCATGTCACTACAAAGGACTCAAACTCATCATATTTTATGGCTGCATAGTATTCCATGGTGTATATGTGCCACATTTTCCTTGTTTAGTCTATCACCGATAGGCATTTGGGTTGGTTCCAGGTCTTTGCTATTGTAAACGGTGCTGCAGTGAACATGTCTGCATATGTCTTTATAATAGAACTATTTATAATCCTTTGGATGTATACCCAGTAATGGGATTGCTGGGTCAAATGGAATTTCTATTTCTAGGTCCTTGAGGAATCGCCATACTGTCTTCCACAATGGTTGAACTAATTTACACCCCCATCAACAGTGTAAAAGTGTTCCTATTTCTCCACATCCTCTCCAGCATCTGTTGTCTCCAGATTTTTTAATGATTGTCATTCTAACTGGCATAAAATTGTATCTCAATGTGGTTTTGATTTGCGTTTCTCTAATGACCAGTGATGAGCATTTTTCCATATGCTTGTTGGACTCATAAATGTCTTCTTTTGAAAAGTGTCTGTTCATATCCTTCACCCACTGTTGAATGGGTTTTTTTGTTTTTTTCTTGTAAATCTGTTTTAGTTCTTTGTAGATTCTGGGTATAGCCCTTTGTCAGATGGGTAGATTGCAAAAATTTTTTCCCATTTTGTTGGCTGCTGGTTCACTCTAATGATTTTTTGTTTTGCTGTACAGAAGCTCTGGAGTTTAATTACATCCTATTTGACTATTTTGGCTTTTGTTGTTTTAGTCATGAAGTCCTTGCCTATGCCTATGTCCTGAATGGTTTTGCCTAGGTTTTCTTCTAGAGTTTTGATGGCGTTAGGTCTTATGTTTAAGTCTTTAATCCATCTGGAGTTAATTTTAGTGTGAGATATTAGGACGGGGTTTAGTTTCTGTTTTCTGTACATGGCTAGCCGGTTTTCCCAACACCATTTATTAAACAGGGAATCCTTTCCCCATTGCTAGTTTTCATCAGGTTTGTCAAAGATCAGATGGTTGTAGATGTGTGGCATTGCCTCCAAGGCCTCTGTTCTGTTCCATTGGTCTATATCTCTGTTTTGGTACCGGTACCATGCTGTTTTGATTACTGTAGGCTTGCAGTATAGTTTGAAGTCAGGTAGCGTGTTGCCTCCAGCTTTGTTCTTTTTGCTTGCAATTGACTTGGCTATGCAGGCTCTCTTTTGGTTCCATATGAAGTTTAAAGTGTTTTTTTTCAGTTCTGTGAAGAAAGTCAGTGTTAGCTTCATGGAGATAGCATTGAATCTATAAATTACTTTGGGCAGTATGGCCATTTTCACAATATTGATTCTTCCTAACCATGAGCATGGTATGTTTTTCCATCTGTTTGTGTCCTCTGTTATTTCCTTGAGCAGTGGTTTGTAGTTCTCCTTGAAGAGGTCCTTCACATTCTCTGTTAGTTGTATTCCTAGGTATTTTATTCCATTTGTAGCAATTGTGAATGAGAGTTTGTGCATGACTTTGCTGTTTGTGTGTTATCGGTGTATAGGAATACTTGTGGTTTCTGCACATCGATTTTGTATCCTGAGACTTTGCTGAAGTTGCTCATCATCTTAAGGAGATTCGGAGCTGAGATGATAGGGTCTTCTAAATATACAATCATGTTGTCTGCAAATAGAGACAATTTGACTTCCTCTTTTCCTAATTGAATACGCTTTATTTCTTTTTCTTGCCTGATTGCTATGTCTAGAACCTCCAATACTATATTGAATAGGAGTGGTAAGAGAAGACATTCTTGTCTAGTGCCAGATTTCAAAGGGAATGCTTCCAGTTTTTACCCATTCTGTATGATATTGGCTGTGGGTCTGTCATAAACATCTTTTATATTTTGATATACATTCCATCGATATCTAGTTTATTGAGGGTTTTTTTTAATCATAAAGCACTGTTAAATTTTTTCAAAGGCCTTCTCTGCATCTACTGAGATGATCGTGTAGTTTTTGCCTTTGGTCCTGTTCATGTGGTGGATTACGTTTATAGACTTGCATATGTTGAACCAGCCATGCATCCCTGGGATGAAGCCTACTTGATTGTAATGAATAAGCTTTTTGATGTGCTGTTGCATTTGGTGTGCCAGTATTTTATTGAAGATTTTTGCATCGATGTTCATCATGGATATTGGCCTGAAGTTTTCTTTTTTGTTGAGTCTCTGCTGGGTTTTGGTATCGTGATGATGTTTGTCTCGTGAAATGAGTTAGGGAGGATTCCCTCTTTTTGTATTGCCTGGAATAGTTTCAGAAGGAATGGTACCAGCTCCTTTGTACGTCTGGTAGAATTTGTCTGTGAACCCGTCTGGACCTGGTCTTTTTTTGGTTGGTAGGGTATTAATTTCTGCCTCAACTTCAGACCTTGTTATTGGTCTATTCAGGGTTTCAACTTCTTCCTGGTTTAGTTTTGGGAGAGTGCAAGTGTCCAGGAATTTATCCATTCCTTACTGATTTACTGGTTTATGTGCATAGAGTTATTTGTAGTAATCTCTGATGGTAGTTTTTATTTCTGTGGAATGGGTTGTGATTTCCCCTTTATCGTTTTTTATTGCATCTATTTGATGTTTTTCTTTTTTTTCTCTTATTAGTCTGGCTAGAGGTCTGTCCGTTTTGTTGATCTTTTCAAAAAACCAGCTCCTGGATTCATTAATTTTTGAAGGGTTTTTTTTGTGTCTCTATCTCCTTCAGTTCCGCTCTGATCTTAGTTATTTCTTGTCTTCTGCTAGCTTTTGAGTTTTTTTGATCTTGCTCCTCTAGCTCTTTCAATTTTGATGACACAGTGTTGATTTTAGATCTTTCCTCCTCACTTCTGATGTGGGCATATATTGCTATAAATTCACCACTTTAAATGTGTCCCAGAGATTCTGGTACATTGTGTCTTCATTCTCATTGATTTCAAAGAACATCTTTATTTCTGCCTTCATTGCATTGTTTATCCAGTCATCATTCATGAGCCAGTTGTTCAGTTTCCATGTAGTTGGGCAGTTCTGAGTGAATTTCCAAATCCTGAGTTCTAATTTGATTGCACTGCGGTCTGAGAGTCCAGTTGTTATGATTTCCGTTCTTTTGCATTTGCTGAGGAGTGGTTTACTTCCAATTATGTGGTCAATCTTAGAATAAGTATAATGTGGTGTTGAGAAGAATATATATTCTGTGGATTTGGGGTGGAGAGTTCTGTAGATGTCTATTAGGTCCACTTGGTCTAGATGTGAGTTCAAGTCCTGGATACCTTTGTTGATTTTCTGTCTCTTTGATCTGTCTAATATTGACAGTGGAGTGTTAAAGTCTCCCACTACTACTATGCAGGAGTCTAAGTCTCTTTGTAGGTCATTAAGAACTTGCTTTATGTATGTGGGTGCTCCTGTATTAGGTGCATATATATTTAGGATGAGTTAGCTCTTCTTGTTGCATTGATCCTTTTACCATTATGTAATGTCCTTCTTTGTCTCTTTTCATCTTTGTTGATTTAAAGTCCATTTTATCAGAGACTAGGATTGCAACCCCTGCTTCTCTTTGCTCTCCATTTGCTTGGTAAATCTTCCATCCCTTTAATTTGACTGTATGTGTGTCTTTGTACATGTGATGGGTCTCCTGAATGCAGCACACCGATGGGTCTTGACTTTTTATCCAGCTTGCCAGTCTGTGTCTTTTGACTGGGGCATTTAGGCCATTTACATTTAATGTTAATATTGTTATGTGTGATTTTGTTCCTGCCATTTTGGTACTGGCTGGTTGTTTTGCCCTTTAGTTGACACAGTTTTTTCATTGCATCGTTTGTCTTTACCATTTGGTACATTTTTGCAGTGGCTGGTACTGGTTGTTCCTTTCCATGTTTAGTCCTTCCTTCAGGAACTCTTGTAAGGCAGGTCTGGTGGTGACAAAATCTCTCAGGAATTGCTTGTCTGTAAAGGATATTATTTCTCCTTCACTTATGAATCTTAGTTTGGCTGGATATGAAATTGTGGGTTGAAAGTTCTTTTCTTTAAGGATGCTGAATATTGGCCCCCAGTGTCTTCTGGCTTGTTGGGTTTCTGCCGAGAGATCCATTGTGAGTCTGATGGGCTTCCCTTTGTGGGTGACCCAACCTTCTGTCTGGCTGTCCTTAGCATTTTTTCCTCCATTTCAACCCTGGTGAATCTGACAATTATGCCCCTTGGGATTGCTCTTCTTGAGGAGTATATTTGTGGTGTTCTCTGTATTTCCTGGATTTGAATGTTGGCCTAGGTTGCAGAAGTTCTCCTAGATAATATCCTGAAGAGTGTTTTCCAGCTGGGATTTAATCTCCCCATCATATTCAGGTATACCGATCAAGTGTAGATTAGGTCTTTTCACACAATCCCGTATTTCTTGGAGGCTTTGTTTATTTCTTTTCACTCTTTTTTCTCTAATTTTGCCTTCTTATTTTATTTCATTGAGTTGATCTTCAGTCTCTGATATCCTTTCTTCTGCTTCATCAATTTGGCTATTCAAAATTGTGTATGCTTCGTGAAGTTCTTTTACTGTGTTTTTCAACTCCATCAAGTTTTATATGTTCTTCTCTACACTGGTTATTCTAGTGAGCATTTTGTCTAATCTTTTTTCAGTGTTTTTAGTTTCTTTGCGTTGGGTTAGAACATGTTCCTTTAGCTCAGAGAAGTTTGTTGTTACCTACCTTCTAAAGGCTGCTTCTGTCAATTCCTCAAACTCATCCTTCACCCTGTTTTGTTCCCTTGCTGTTGAGGAGTTGTGATCCCTTGGAGGAGGAGAGGTGTTCTGGTCTTTGTTGATTTCATCTTTTTTGCACTGGTTTCTTCCCATCTTCATGGATTTATCTACCTTTGATCTTTGAAGTTGGTGATTTCGGATGGGGTCTCTGAGTGGACTTCCTTTCTGTTGATGTTGAAGCTACTTCTTTTTGTTTTTTAGTTTTCCTGCTAACAGGCCCCTCTGCTGAATGAGGTGTTGTTTTTGTTTTTGTTTTTGTTTGGTTATACAGTGGTCAGTGAGCCACTTGAGGAGGCAGTCTGTCCCTTGTCTGCCTGTAGTGGGGTTGCTGGGCTCCCTTGGACTCAGCCTGGCTACTGTGTAGGCTTCCTCTGGCTTTTGTTTACACAGGTGAGATTAGACTTGCCTTTGCAATGGTGGATGCCCTTCCCCCCACCAAGGTCTATCATCCCAGGTCTAGCTTGAACTGATGTGCTGGCTTCGAGACTCTCAAGTGTGAGTGCTTCAGTTTGTTGGTCTTTGTGGGGGTGGAATCTGCCAAGCTGGTTCACCTGTCTCCCTGCTTTCAGCTCTTCCTGTTTCTGGGAGGTGGGTCGATCCATCCCTCAGGCAGTCTCAGTGTTAGTGAAAAGTTCTGCCCAGTTTTGTGCTAACAACTTGCAGTGCTGGGCTGGCCCAAGCTGTCACTCAGATCTGTGTTGGTAACTCATGGCGCTTTTCGGCCTGGTGGAGTTCTCCTGGACTGAGGGTTGCAACGGCTATGGGAGAAGCGCAGTATCTAAACCAGAATGCCAAGGGGGTAGAGTCCCCAATCCTCCAGTCAGTTGCACTCCCCATGTGGGGTAGTGTCCTGCCCTGCCTCAGTTCTCCCTCCTTGTGCTACAAACACTGTCCAACCAGTCCCAGTGAAATAAACCTGGTACCTTGGTTGGAAATGTGGAGATCACTTGCCTTCTGCATCTCTCTCACTAGGAACTGCACTGTTCCTATTCAGCCATCTTGGCAGAAGTCCCATATTTTTGCTCTTTTGATGCTGTCCTTTGATGAGCCAAAATTTTGAATTTTGATAAAGTCCAATTCATCTTTTTTTTTTTTGAGACCGGTCTTGCTCTGTCACCCTGGTTGGAGTACAGTGTCATAATCACAGCTCATTGCAGCCTCAGGTTCCTGGACTCAAGGGATCCTCCCACCTCAGCCTCCCAAGTAGCTGGGACCACAGGTGCATGCCACCACACCCAGCTAATTTTTAAATCATTTGTAGAGATGAGTTATCATGTTGCCTAGGCTTGTCTCAAAGTCCTTGGCTCAAGTGATCATTGCATCTCAGCCTTGTAAAATGCTAAGATGGCAGGTATGAGCCATAGTGCTCAACCCAATTTATCTGTTTTCTCTTTTGTTGCTTATGTTTTTGGTGCAATATATAATAAATTATTGCCAACTCTGATGTCATACAGCTTTTTTCCTATGTTTTCTTCTAACAGTTTTATGATTTTAGTGCTTATGTTTAGTTCTTTGATTCATTTTGAGCAAACTTTCGTGTATGGCTTATCTCTCATGCACTTTAATTGTAAAAGTTACTTTGGAATATTCTAATGCTCAGACATTTACTATGTACTGGACCCTGCCCTCAGCACATTATGTCTTTGATCTCTAATCTTAGAAATTATCTATTTATGCAAACATTGTATATTTCCATTTTGGGAAAAAGATAAGAAGTGCAGAAAGGGTAGATAGCTTACTCAAGGTCAGAAACCTATTAAGTGGCGGAACCAGAATTCAAAGCCATTTCTTTTTAACTTGTAAGGCCATGCATTGAAGCTCTGTGTAATACTGGTGTAATATACATACTTTTTTAAAAAAAGATATGTCTAAGTTTTCTTTCTGGCTTTTCACTAGCTATTTGCTAGTATTGTAGGAAATTTCTTGAGACAAACATACTTTTTGGGCTTTCTTCCACTCCATTTCAATCAGGAGACCAGATTATTTTTGCAACATAGGAGGCAGAATCCTTTGTAAAAGCCTAAACACAAGAAAGAAAGAATCTCCTTGTCCCTAAGTGACAGATGAAAGAGAAAAGTGACACATAAGGTCAAATAGAGGAGAAGAAGAAAAGTTTCCAGAGACTAGAATCAGAATGGGGGTTCAGTAGGTATCCATGGAACCTATGTACAAAATGGTGGCCACATCCTCAGGAGATCACAGCAACTCACATGGGTTGGATGTGTTGAAGTTTGGTAACTGTTACCTCAAAATATAGCACTTTCACATGCTGAACTGAAGAAAAGGCCTCAGGATCTTTCTGACCATCCCTCTGTCCCCGAATATGCGGTCTCTCTCAAAGCACAGGATGGCATTGTTCTCAGAAGTTCCTTTATCTGCCTAATGTCTAGACCTTCCATAAAAGAAAAAATAATCTCTGGTTCTTCTCTGAGTTTTTATTAACTGAACTCATATCACAGGAAGAAAGACTAAAGTCTGTCAACACACTCAGGAAGACTTTTATGACAAATCATTGTGTGTTCTGCAGGTTCAACAGACTTTGTTCCAGGCTTTAAGCCAATTAAATTGTCCCCAAAATCATTTACTATACCCTAAAATCATCCACACCCCATTCCCATTTCCCTTCCCCCAAGAAATAGGGTATATGTGCCTCGATAACTCATGGGGATATTTGGTAATCACTCTGATTTGCCTCTGTGCATGCTAATGTTTGTATGCAATTATTCCTATTAACCTACCTTTTGTCAGTTGATTTTTCAGTAAACTTTTAGAGGGCAAAGGGGAAGTTTTCCCTTGGCCCCCACAAATGCACCGTACAACTAGAAAAGCTGGAACCTAGGACCAAAACCTCTCCCATATTCCTAGGTCACAAGTGTGGCATTGAGGCAGTATAGTCTAAGACCTGCAAGGAGCACGAAACTAGCACCATGAACAGTAATCTCTAGAAATCAGTATGAATCAACACTTTCAAATCTGACACTTAACACACCAAAAAATGTAAATACCTGTAACGCTGGCTATGGACACAGATATTAATCTGCAAGCCTCAGGACTCCCATATTTAAATTGGAAACAATATCTATCTCATAGGAAATTGGTGAAGATAAAATATGATGATAAACATAAAACACATAGTACAGCACACCTAGTGGGCACCCAATAACGTCTATTCTGTTGCTTTTCATCACCCACCATATCTTAACTGTTTTCTAATGTTTGGACATATTTATTTGCTAGAAATACAGAAAAGTACTATGGTGTTTTTCAGTGAATCCAGTCTAAGACACTATGAAATCATTCATTTTAAAATTTAGTTAAATTTAGTTAAAGAGAGAAAGTTTGTTCCTAGAATGCAGACATGTTTCCTTTGATCAGACAATGAATATTATCTAACTGCCCATATTTTTCTCTGTTGTGTCATTCACTGAAGCTTAATGTTTACTCACACTAATTATATTCACTTAAGAAACTGTTTGAAACTTCTGCTACCCTTTCCTCCATACTTACTACATGTATTTTCTTTCATTAAAAAAATTATATTGTACCAAGATACTTTTTATTGTTAGTTTCCTCAAGTCATTTTTGGAAATAATAAATAAAACTATAGATACAATAACACTAATAATAGTTATGACAGTATCTGAAATAAGAGAAGTGAAATGGAAATTTGGAATAATTAGTTGAGTAGAATTATTGCTGCTGATAAAAAACAACACACAAGGCAGACAACTTTAGTCTCTCAACGTTTGATCCAAAATTGCCACCTATTTTATTTATATTAATAAAGTTATTGGTTTTAATATGTCTGGTTATCATACTCCAGTTGCTATTATACTCTGTTCTTAATTTAAAGTATTTAATAGCAATTAACTTTTAGAGAATAAGAGGAAGTAGAATTGTATGATTAGAATATAAAGAGGAAGTATAATACACTTAGAAAATAAAATGAAGAAGAATTGTATGATTAGAATATAAAGCTATCACACTTGGCTTTTGTCCCTGGCTTGCTTATTAACTTTTATAAAAATCAAAGCATTTTAGAGAGTGCTGGAACTTTATTTTTGTAGATTACCTAATTCAACCTCTTATTTTGCAGTTGAGAGACCTAAAGCTCAAGAAAGGTAAATGTCTTGCAACAGAACACAAATTCAGTTAGTGATGAAACCAGGATTAAACCAAAGATTTGGAAAAAATCCATAAAGATCATTATCTCTCCCTATACAAAATATGGATTGTCAGTAAATCTCTAGTAACTATTGAATGTTTGAAACTTGACATATTTTCTTTATTTTTTCAAATTAATTTACACAAAACATATCCAAACAATAATGCTTGGATGTGGCCTCTCTACTGCCGACTTGGTTCTTATTTAGTATGCTCCAACTTTGAATATGCAGCCATCCATCCAATTCCACAAATCAAGAAACATGAGCTAATCCTTGAAACGTGTACTCTGTATCTAATCCACCACTAAGTTCAGCTATTTTTACCTTTTGAATTCATCCACTTTATTCAGTCTCCACTACCAACACTCTAATCCAAGTCACCACCATCTCTTTTCTGAAATGTTACCATATCCTTCTAATTGGTCTATCTACATCTATCTTACATCCCCACAATGCAGTTGATTAGAATGCTTTTTTCCCAAAAATATAGTTAGGGAAACACTCACACAAACACATATTTAAAACCTTCAGCAGCTTTCTATTCCTATCAAGATGAAGACAAAAATATTAACATTGTATGAAAGGCCCTATACTTTTTAACCCCTTAGCTACATTTCTACCTTGATTTTGCTCTTCTCTATAGCTATTTGGGTTTTTCCTATTTACTCAGATTTACCATCTTTTCTTTTTCCCCTGTGGTATTTGCACTTGCTTTGCTCTCTGTTTGGATCTCTCTTCCCTGTTTGTTTGTTTATTCGGCTTCTACTCTTCCTTCAGAAATAGACTGTCCCTATGATTTGATAATATGATACTATACTCCATTTTTCCTGCATAGTGTTTATCCCAGTTTTACATTTGTTTGTGACTATAATTTGTGATTACATTTATTTTGTCCATGTAATTTTGCCTCTAGATCAAAATCTTATATTACATATAGATACGAATCTTTTGTAGTTTTCTTCAACATTTTATCTCAGGCATAAAGGCAAAATATCGTGCCCAATACATAATCAGAAGTGAAGATTTATTGAACGGATTGATGCAAGAATGGATTCTGCTATGAATTAATATGCTATAAATATGCTAAGTGTTAATAATAATTATCATGTATTGAAATTACCAGGCACTATGTTAAATGAATAAGTTATTTAGCCATCATAGAAGCCCCAGTAGATAAGTACTGTTATTACTCTCATTTCCCAGATAATGCAACTAAAATTTAGGATAGTAAGATAATTATCCAAAGTTACATGAGTAATAAGCAATAGAACCAGGATTAAAATCCAGATGATCTGACTTTTAACCACTACACTATACTGTCTCCAACAACAAAATATAAAAATGAATAATATATATGCTCTGTCAACAGACTGTTGATAAATTATTTTATAGCTCTTCTTTGAATGACATCAGACATGAAGAGTTGTTAAATCGGAAAAAATAAGTTGTATATGGATATGTAAATGTTTGATAATTTATTTGAAGTTTCTCGCAGTATTATTCTGGTGGTAAAATGAAAGCCAAAAGGATAAATCTCTCATGACAGAATGTCAGAGACTATCAGAGAACAATATATCAGAGTGCTAGCAGAAAGCAACTGATTAACTCAAATTAAATAATTTGAAGGGAGCTTAATAAATGGGCTATTTACAAAGTAGCAAGCATGTAGTAGCAAAACCACATTAATACAAGAATCTGGGGTTAGTAACATGGGGGTAGGAGTGACAGAGTAGCTTACTTCCTTAAAACTGAATGGGCAAGGGGAAGAAATGGTTAATGGAAATAAAAGGAAGAATAGGATTTGTGTGAGGACAGCATCCTGATAGAAGCTATGACCTTTAGTCAAAGGACACCGCCAATCCAGGAAGTCTGCAGGGAGAAGACCAAGAGAATATATCTGCTATCCTCATTCTTCCCACTCCTTCTGATCTCCTACCAGCACTTTCCATTAATCAAAACCAATGCAAAGCCAGAGGACATGGGGGTACTTTTATGTGATTCGTATAAGTCAGTCCCTGGAACATAGAGCAGGATGAAGCATGGATATGAAGGATCTATGGGTGATATCCAACACAGATAAAGATGGAGACACCCTTAAAAAATTTTCATCACATCTAAGTCACATCTTTTTTTTTTTCTTCCTATGTAGGGCCAGCTGTGCTTCTCAGTAGTGCTAGTAGGGACATGGAAATGAAAAAGGAGGCCATGGTTTGGAATTCAGCTTTACTATGTTGCAATAAACACCTCCTTAATGTTTCAAATTTTCTAAGTCCTTTAAGATTCACCCCATGTTGCACATATGTGAATTCTTAAAAGACAAATGGAGCCTTTAATTTCTCACAATAAGGGTTTTAGTGAAATTTAAGGCATTGGGCAAGCATCATTAAAAAAAATTCCTCTGGCCTCTATTACCTTTCTGATCCAAGTTGCATCGAATATACATAGGTAAAACTAGTTGTTCTGCCTGGTTCCCATTATATTTGGTATGTTGTGAAATAGTTCTGACAATAGATAATATTTTAAAAATGCATGTTAATAGATAAAAGTTTCAACTGCCAACTCTTTGTCACACGACAAACCTGATTAGTTACCTGGTGAACACAGTAAAACTCTTTGTGTGTAAATTCAATTGTCTTACGTTTTTTGATGCTCGGCTAGATCACCCTGTGTTATGGATGTCAACTCCAATACCTGGAATATAAGAAAAGGTATTACCAGATATTAATGAAAGTTGCACACCTTAAATCTGTAATATCCAAATGAATATATACTCAAGGTTTTCAATGTGCCAGAATATGAAACATTTCATCTTGATTAGTTGTCACTTTCTTATGCTAAGTTTTATATTGCTGAAATTAATAATGGCAATAATTATAAAATCAAGCAGGAATACTAATAATGGGTTTCAAATATATCATTTTGGAATGATTGGCTGAGAAAATAGGATATGAGACAAAGCATATAAAGATATTATAATAGAGGCTCAGAGGAAATAAAACAAAACTTTAGAAATAATTTCAAATGAAGGCACTTTTGGAAAAGAATCTCAAAAAACTAAAAACTTTCTAATCATTCAAACTTAAATTAGTTAAGGTTGAATTAACCTATAAAATTAATTATATGCAATTTTACTTTGTTGAACATCTAATCTTCTACTTACATTTAAAATAAATTATTGAGAGATCTAACATTTTAGAACCAGAAGATCTGATGTTTTGCTCATGAATTGTCTACAAAAAAAAGATTTATGTTGTTTATTTTGACTACTTTTTAAGAATCTTATAGAAGTGGGTGGAAGAGAAAACTGAATAACATAGACTTGAACTGTGCAGGCCTATTTATACATGAACTGTCTTCTACCTCTACCACCCTGAGATCAGCAAGACCAACTCTTTCTCTTCTGCCTCATCCTCAGCCTACTCAAGGTGAAGACAATGAAGATGAAGACCATTATGATAATCCACTTCCACCTAATGAATAGTAAATATATTTCTCCTTCTTATGATTTTCTATTTTTTCTGAATTTGAGACTTATTTTTCTCTTCAATTTAATGTAGAAGAACTACATCATAATCTAGATCAATTTCTTTTGCAAGATTACAAATCTCAAGAATCTTCTACTTTACACATTTCTTTTACATTTTTTATGTTTTCTAAAATACATACATATCAATTAGGATTAAGTGGTGCTGTTAAGTGATTTAAACAGGAGAGAACTTTATTTCGTTCTCACATAAAAGAAGGCCAGAGATATGCAGAAGCAATGCCTTCTCTCTCTGAACAGCAGCAGTAGTTACAGGTTTGGAATGACATTCATGCTCATGAGACCCAATAAACCTATGGAACCCAACTTTTCACCAGGCTTACTTAATCTTGCAGAATACAAACAAGAACGAGAACAACAAGGTAGCCTGAGGTTGTTTCAGCAGGAGTCTTTACTACACTTTTCCAAGCATGAGCTCAGGTATAAGTAAACCAGATCATCTAGATTGGTACAGAAACCACCTGATTTAGAAGCTTCATGTTGTATAAGAACAACTATCTTTTGAAACAGCCAATAAGTTTAGCTTCTAGGGATCTTTGCAATAAGCAACATCAGGTTTAAGGAATTCCAAAACCCATGTTTTCCAATGGGCATGTATAGTACTTGTCGCAGTCTTCCTGGTCCAGATACATTTACCAATTAGGGGTCATTTTCAATCATAAACAATATTGCTTAGTATCACAGCTGACATTTCATTATTATATTGCTTAGCAGGCATCTAGAGAAATAATGCTGAAAGGCAAACTCAAAGTCATTTTAACCAGGTGAAAGTGAAAGGGTTTGCTAACCTTTTACTAATAGCATTCCAGGTCAGTCTCACAGTATCAGGACCCAATCTTCTATCCTGTTGCTCTGCCACTAATGGCTTCTGTTGCCAAGATTTCTTTAAAGTCCAAGAATCCTGCTAGACCTCTAGCCACCGTAATCATGTTCCATGAGGAACAAAGAGAAGGTGTAGGAAACTTCCCGGAAGCATCACTCAACACTTCTAAGTCCATGCCGATGCCCAAAACTTAGTCATATGGTCACAGGTATCTGCAAGAAAAGTCGAGTATATTGCTAACCTGAATAAATTCACAGATTCTGTTACAAAGAGGTAAAGGAAGAACAGATACTGGGTTGAGCAATTAGAAATCTCTCCTACACCTGCACATGGAGGGAAAAATGAGCTTTTGATTAAAAACGTGAGACTAAAAAAGTAATAAAAATTGGGAAAATACATGTGCTTACGATTTGAAAATGCTTTTTGTCAAGCTGTTTTCCAATTAAATGGTAAAACTTTTCAAATAAAGAAATTCTCATTCTAGAACATTAGTTCTTTAACCTGTAAAATAGTTATATCTCCATCAATTGTGAGATGTAATTAATATAAGATGCATTTTAACTTACTAGTTCTAGGTTAAACTGTATGAAATTGGTAGGTTTTGTCATCAGAAACAATTGCATATTGGCAATTTTGTACAACCTAATCTATTACAAAGCATCACAGCTTGTGAATAATTTACTTAAAAATACAAATTAGCACAGATTTAGGTTACCATCATAATAAAATAACTATTATAGTTTAGTTCCAATAATCTTCATTAAGTGGGAAAGGAGTGAAATCGCAACTGACATATTGAGAATTGTACCTTTATCCTTAAGCACTTTAAAATCCTTTTTCTGTTCCTAGATAAAATACTTATTGTGGTAGACTGAAAAATGGCACCCTAAAGATTTCCAAGCTCTAATCCCTGGTTTTATGCCTGCTTATGTTAAGTTAAATGGCAAATGATATTTTGCAGATGGAATTAAAGTTACAGATCCTAAAATAGGGAGATTATCTGAGTGGGCTCAATGTAATCAAACGGACCTTTAAAAGTGGGAGTTGAAGACAGAGGGGTAGGTCAGAGAGATAGATGATGGACGAAGTAACAAGAAAGATTCAAAATGGGACAGATACTTGACCTACTATTGCTGGCTCTGAAAACAAGGGGGCCATGAGCCAAGAAATGTGGACAGCCTCTAGAAACCGGAAATGTTGCTCAGCTGACAGCAAGGAAGGGGGACCTTGATCCTTCAACTGCAAATAATTGAATTCTGCCAACAACTGATAAGCAAGAAATTGTATTCATCCTTCTACCCACGCCACCAGAGCCTCCAAAAAGGAAAGCAGTCCTGACAATACTTTTATTTTAGCTCAGATGAGACTCATCTCATATTTCTGACCTATTAAACTTTAAGACAATATATCTGTGCTGTTTTAAGACACTGATTTTGTGATAATTTGTAACAGAATAGATAATATATACATTTACCTTAGTAAAACCTCAAATTTAAAGGAGTTATCAAAGAAGGGTCCCTAAAGTCATTTAAACTATATTTTTTAAAGTTCAATTCTGCCTCTCTTGCCGCCGGCCTCCCCTCGCCACGCACGTACTCGTCCCGCGCCTCCGCCCCTTGCTCTCTCGCTCCTTCCCACCCTCCCCGCAGCACCGGACAAGCAGGCTTCACCTCAGCCTCTCATGAATGTTGAGCGGCCCATGTTGAATTTACCGAGCTCCATTGCGGAAGCGGAGGCTTGCCATATCGTGCGGCGCTGGCGGCCGTGGCGGCTGGTACCGAAGTCTTGCTCCGACAGCGGCCAGCGGAGCCTCTGGCTGGGTCAGGAGCCGCAATGTCTCAGGCTGTGCAGACAAACGGAACTCAACCATTAATCAAAACATGGGAACTCAGTCTATATGAATTACAACGAACACCTCAGGAGGCAATAACAGATGGCTTAGAAATTGTGGTTTCACCTCGAAGTCTACACAGTGAATTAATGTGCCCAATTTGTTTGGATATGTTGAAGAACACCATGACTACAAAGGAGTGTTTGCATCGTTTTTGTGTAGACTGCATCACCACAGCCCTTAGAAGTGGCAACAAAGAATGTCCTACCTGTCAGAAAAAACTCGTTTCCAAAAAATCACTAAGGCCAGACCCAAACTTTGATGCACTCATCAGCAAAATTTATCCACGTCATGATGAGTAAGAAGCTCATCAAGAGAGAGTATTAGCCAGTATCAACAAGCGCAATAATCAGCAAGCACTCAGTCACAGCATTGAGGAAGGACTGATGATACAGGCCATCAACAGACTGCAGCGAAGCAAGAAACAACAGATTGAAAATGGTAGTGGAACAGAAGATAATGGTGACAGTTCACACTGTAGTAATGCCTCCAAACACAGCAATCGGGAAGCAGGCCCTAGTAACAACGGACCAAAATACCTGATGAGTCTGAGCTTGATCATGATAATAACAATGCAGCAGTGGCAATTGATCCAGTAATGGATGGTGCTACTGAAACTGACTTAGTATTCAGGCCTCACCCCACATTTATGGAAAAAGATGAGAGTATATAGACAAGATACATAAAGACTTCAGGTAACGCCACTGTTGATCACTTATCCAAGTATCTGGCTGGGAGGTCAGCTTTAGAAGAACTTCGAAGCAAAGGCAAATCAAACCAGATGAACCTTGATACAGCCAGTGAGAAGCAGTATACCATTTATATGGCAACAGCCAGTGGCCAGTTCACTGTATTAAATGGCCCTTTTTCTTTTGAATTGGTGAGTGAGAAATACTGGAAAGTGAACAAACCTATGGAACTTTACCATGCACCTACAAAGGAGCACAAATGAACTTTTAAAAACCAATTCTGAGACTGAACTTTTTTATAGCCTATTTCTTTAATATTAAAGATGTACTGGCATTGCTTTTAGGGACAGATCTTGGATATGTTCAGTTTCCTTTGTGAGCCAGACTCATTTACACTATTCAGATCTTTTCCCCTTAATTTAAGATTTCCTTTTCGGATAGAACTGTATTTATTCAGTACTTTTTGCTTTCCTTTAAAAAATATGTCTAAACTTTCTTGTGTGTGTGTTTTTCCCCCCACCACAAAGTTTGGTTCCACTTGGAGCATCCTTTTGACCCATGAATTTTTCATAGTTTCTGTATTCTTAAAGATTCAGTTGGCTGTCCTTTTCCTACTCCCCTCAAAAGATTTTTAGTCCTACAGAATATTAAATATTATGTATTCTGACTTTTTCCCCCCAGATAATTGTATATTTATAGTTTTCTGTGTAAATCGTAGTATCTTCATGAAGACCCAAGGCTTAAATTTACTGTCCTTAAAAACAATTCTCATAGGATTATTATTTTTTTCATGGTATTTTCTTCCATGATACTTCATTTTAAAAAGAAGTTATTTATGAATTTAGTGTCCATTGTTATGCAGTGTTATTTTTTTTCCATTCTTTTTCCCCTGTAATTTTGGAATTTCTGGTCCTGGAAAGAATGAAAGAAAATCTTAAGTTCTGTGAGAACTTGGTTCATTGACAGATTTTGCTGAAGAAAGGAAAATTAAATTGATAGTCATTTTTTTAAAAATTCAATTCCCGTTTGATCATAAATGATTCTGGTGCTATAACTGGGAATATGTGTTTAGTCAACAAAAATGACAAAATAGTAACAATTGAGAGCTACACAGCCAATTATTTGTATAAAAAACTTCAAAAATGTCATGACTAGTTATTATGGGAACCATTTTATCTAGGAGTGGTTTTTAAGGCAGCATTTTAAGTTTCCACAAAAACAGAAGAGATATCAATAATATAACCAGAAACCTTTATTTCCAAGTGCAGTGGTTTCTCCTGTTCATAGCTCAGGTTTGAACTGTCTTCCGTTTGAATCTGTTGCTCTTCCACCTCTAAAAGTTTATCTGGGGTTGAAGCTACCTACTTCTTCATCTTCATTTTTATGTAGAAGGCTGCAACTCATTTTGGGTCTATAGAAGAAATCATTTTCCTGATTATCAGCCATTCCATCCCACCTATGTTTTCTTCTCCTTCCTTCTTTTCTGTCAGAAGAGTTATCATGCTGAGCTTCTTCATTTTATGGCATTTATATTTTAGCACTGTTCCATTATTGCCTTCTGCATGTACATTTTCAACATTTTCTTCAAATATAACACAGGTCTTGAGAGTGTCTTCATACTCCCCAGCAAAGACATAGCTGTCCACCTGCAGAATGGGCCTCTTGTTGTCAATTCTCAAAATACTGCATTTATTTTCACATTTTGAGAAAATCCTGACAATTCCTGACAATTCTACTGGAATCACCTTCTCTGCCTCCTATTCCTCCTTTTCCCCATTCTCTGGACTCCACTACTTGGCCACCGTGGTCCCACAACTCCTCAGTGTGTCCCCAACCCAGTGCTACCATCTGAAGTCCCTTATTATTTTCTTAATAACATTTTCCTTTCTGTAGCTTACTTTAAGAATAACAGTATGTAATTCATATAACATACAAAATATATATTAATTAAATATTTATATTATTTCTAAGGCTGCTGGTCAATAATAAGTTATTAGTCAAGTTTTTACAGAATCAAAAAATTATACACATATTTTTGAGTGTGTGAGGGTTGTATATATGTGTGAGGGTTGTATATATGTGTTACAGGTTTAATTAAAATTTAAAAATAATGTTCAGCTAGTCAGTGAATTAATATTCACTGAGTTTCATTCTGTGTTATTCCTGTGGAGACTGCGAAGGTAAAGCTAAATCTGATTCTAAGAACTCTAGTATCTGTGGGAACTAGCTCTTGGGTTTCTATTTCATTATTCTGATGCAAGCTACTTAAATTAAAAACGAGTAATCTAGTCACATTTGTGTGTGGCGGGTGTTAACAATTCTTGACTAGTTAAAATAGATAGAATCCAAAGAGTTATGCTACTCACTTCATTTATTTGTGCTCAAAGAGAATAACTTTATAACATTTATAAAATAGTAGCCTTCAAAACTACATATTTGGCAAAATATGCTTCCAACTGCTATTGTGACTTCTCTTATAGGAGACACAAAGTAGGCACCTGAGTATGCTAGTGGAAGAAAATTGCTTGAAAGAACAACCTTCTTATTTTTATTAATTGAATTTTTTTAATAGGATGTTTAAAAGCAAATAATTTTTGCCATACTCACTAACTAGGGAACTACAAAGGCTTTTGTGAAATTCTAAAAGCACTTTTAAGAATAAATTTAAGAAAGTTTTCAATATCCTAAATCCTTTTCAATTTATCTATAGAAAGTAGCTTAATTTAAAAAAAAACATAGTTACAATACTGGATGAATGAATACACATTAATTTTAAAGAAAAATAAAACAGAACAAAATAAACAAAAATAAGAAAACTTACCTTTCCAAAAACTAGGGATACATGGGACCTTCCTTAATCTAATAAAAGATCAGTGAGAGACTGAGGCAGGGATGTTTTATCTTACCACTACTACTCAATCTTGTACTGAAAGTCCAATCTAGATAAATAAGAGGAAAAAAAAATCTAACAGGCATAGACATTTATTCATAGACAACATGATTTATGTGGAAACTTTTAAATCATCTGTCAGACACTCCTGGAAATAATTTTTAAAAAGAGATTAACATGTTTTTAGGAAGCAAGGTCAATATTTTAAAAGTTAATTGATTTCCTATATGCTAACAATGAAAAATTTGAATCTGAAATAATGAAAGAAGAAACACCATCTTCAATAGCATGGGAAAAAATATACACATATACCTAACATAAACGTGCAGGATCTGTATGTGAAAAAGTAAAAAACACTGAAGGAAAAGAATTTTTAAAATCTAAAGAAATAGAAAATATACCATGCTGAATAGAAAAGTCCATAATTTTTCCTTTTTTTTTTTTTTTTCATGCTCTGTGTAAAGCACTGGAGGTACAAGGAATAGTCCCTGCCTTTAATGGGATCACAGTGCAGTGGAGAAAAGTGATAAATGGCCAGGCAATTACAATACAGAGCAAAAAGACTTAAGATGGAATGGTTAGCACTAACTATCATGGAAGCTCACAGGCTGGTTACTTATCTCAGTCTTGGAGGATCAAAGGAAACTACCTGGAAAAGGCTGCAACTGAGAAGACTCTAAAAAAAGCAGACAGAATCTATCCAAGCTAAGTAGAGGAGGGTTAACAATCCAGGGTGAGGATGAAGCATATGCAAATGCAAAAAATGAGGGAAAGAAGGTGGCATCTACACAAAAGCCAACTGGAAGGAAGATAGTTAACAAGAAAGTTAGAGAAAAAGGGATGGGAAGGAAAGAGAAGGGCAAGAAAGGAGAGTGTAGAAGGGCAGAGGAGAGAATGTAGCCATAACCGCGTAGCTGCCTTGGTTCTCACCGCCATCCCCAAATCCCCCAGCCACAGTCTAGTCAATGTATTTTCCTGGGTTCTTGGCATGGAGATTTTTTTGATAGGTTATTTCGTGAACACATTCTTTCTCCCATCCAAGTAATAACCAGGCCCAACCCTGCTTAGCTTCCAAAATCAGATAAGATTGGGCATATTCAGGATGGTATGGCCCTAGACCACACAGTCTCTTACAATCAATATAATTTCTTTTTAAAATGGTGTACAGGCCAGGTGCTGTGGCTCACGCCTATAATCCTAGCACTTTGGGAGGCCGAGGCAGGTGGATCACAAGGTCAAGAGATCGAGACCATGCTGGTCAACATGGTGAAACCCCGTCTCTACTAAAAATACAAACATTAGCTGGGCATGGTGGCGCACGCCTATAGTCCCAGCTACTCGGGAGGCTGAGGCAGGAGAATTGCTTGAACCCAGGAGGTGGAGGTTACGGTGAGCCAAGATCGCATCATTGCACTCCAGCCTGGGTAACAAGAGCGAAACTCCTTCTCAAAAAAAAAAAAAATGGTGTACAACATGATATTTTTATATATATACCCAATGGGAAATGATTAAATAAAGCTAATTAACATACCTTTACCTTACATAGTTATCATTGTTTTGTGGTGTGGACATTTAAGATCTACTCTCTTAGCAATTTTCAAACATGCAATACATTATTGTCAATTAATCGTCCTGCTATATAGCAGATCTCCAGAACTTCTTCCTCCTGTTTAACTGAAACTTTGTGTCCTTTGACCAACATCTCCCAACCACCTTTACCCACCACTCCCAGCTTCTGGCAACCATCACTCTTCTCTCTTGTTCTATGAGTTCAACTTTTTGAGATTCCACATATAAGTGAGATCATACAGTATCAGTATTTCTGTGCCTGGCATGTGTGACTTAGCCTAGTATTCTCCAGGTTCATCCACATTGTCACAAATGACAGAATTTCCTTTTTTTCCAAGGCTAAATAATATTCCATTGTATATATGTGCTCATGTGTGTGTGTATACACTTATATATATTATATATAATATATGTGCATATATATATATATGTATGTATATCACATTTTCTTTATCCATTAATCCATCGATGGACACTTAAGTTGATTCTATACTTTGGCTACTGTGAATAATGCTGCAATAAATACAAGAGTGCAAATATCTCTTTAAGAGACTGATTTCATTTCCTTTGGATATATGGATCCACAGGAGTGAAATTGCTGTACCATATGTCAGTTTTCTTTTTTTTTTTTTTTTTTTTTAGAAACTTCCATATTGTTTTTCTTAATGGTGGTATCAATTTGAATTCAAACAAAGTGTACAAGAATTCCCCTTTCCACATATCCTTGATGATATTTTATCTTTTTTTTAAATAAGAACCATTCTAACAGGTGTTAGGTGATATCACATTGTAATTTTTTAAAATAAATTTTGCATTTCACTAATGCATAGTGACATTGAGCATTTTTTCATATACCTGTGTGAACCAAAAGTATCTGAGACATATCTCTATCAATTTAGAAAGTTTACTTCTCCAAGGTTCAGAATACACCCATGACAGCTTCAGGAGGTGCTGATGACATTTGCCTAAGGTGGTTGTGGTACAACTTGCTTTTGTATATTTTACAGAGATATGAGACATCAGTTAATATGTATAGGATGTACATTGGTTTGATCTGGAAAGGTAGGACAACTCAAAGTGGGGGCTTCCAGGTCATAGGTAGATAGACAAACAGTTGCATTCTTTTGAGTCTTTTATCAGCCTTTCACTGAGCACACAATTTATGTGAGAGGGAGGTAGAGAAATAGTCACTTATGCCTCAGTGTGGCTCAGTGAATCTGCATTTTACGTAAACCATAGGGTAGAGACGGCAATGAGATATGCATTTTTCTCAGGTGAGCACAGGGATGACTTTGAGTTTTGCCCTTTGTCCTGTAGCTGTGAAGATAAGCTGTCAATTTACATTGCCAGGGTGAAATTCAACAGAACTGTCTTAGGGTAAATATCTTGAGACCAACAAGAAATTTTCCCGTGGGCAAATTGTGAGGGACATATGTAGCTTTTTAATCTTTGTAGGTTTTTTATTTAGGAATAAAATGGGAGGCACTTTTGTCTGACTCAGTTCCCAGATTAACTTTTGTATTTGGCTTAGTAATTTGGGGGTCCTAATATTTACTTTTTTTTCACACCTGTTGGCCATTTGGATGTAATTCTTTTAAGAAATGTCTATTTCGGTTTTCTTGCCTCCTTTTTTATTGGAATATTTGTTTTCTTGCTATTGATTTGTTTGAGTTCTGATATATTATTTCCTTATCACCTATGTGGTTTGTAAATATTTTCTCCAATTTCATAGGCTATCTTTTCACCCTGTGGATTATTTCCTTTGCTGGGAAGAAGCTTTTTAGTTTGCTGCAATATATTTTGTCTATTTTGGCTTTTGTTGTCTGTGCTTTTGGTGGCATATCCAAAAGAAATCATTGTCCAGACCAATGCAAAGAGAATTTTTCCTGTTTTCTTCCAGTAGTTTTATACTTTCCTGTCTTATGTTTAAGTCTTTAATTCATTTTGAGTTGATATTTGTATATGGTGTGAGATGATGGTCCAAGTTCATTTTTCTGCATGCCCACATCCAGTTGTCCCAAAACTATTTACAGAAAAGGCTCTTTTCCCATTGTGTGTTCTTGGCTACTTTGTCAAAGATCAGTTGACTGTCAACTGTATAGTTAAGATGTCAATTCTCCCCAATCCTTTACAGATTTCACACATTTCTTTTTTTTCTTTTTCTTTTTTCCTTTTATTTTTTTTCTTGAGATGAAATTTTACTCTGTCACCCAGGCCAGAGAGCAGTGGTGTGATCTTAGCTCACTGCAACCTCCACCTCCTGAGTTCAAGGGTTTCTTGTGCCTCAGCCTCCCAAGTAGCTGTGATTACATGCGTTAATCACCCTGCCTGGCTAATTTTAGGAGAAACAGTGTTTCACCATGTTGCCCAGGCTGGTCTTGAGCTCTTGGCCACATGTGATCTGCCCACCTTTGCCTCCCAAAGTTCTGGGATTACAGGCGTGAGCCACTGTGCCCAGCCAGATTCCACACATTTCTATCAAAATATTAGCATGCTTTTTTTTTTTTGAAGATGTTGACAAAGTAATCCTAAAATGTTCATGAGAATTCAAAGGCTCCAAGGTAGTAAAATGATTGTAAAATAATAAGAAATAAGTTTGTTCACTCACATGATCCAATTTTAAGACTTATTATAAATCTACAATAATTAAAACAGTGTGATATTGGTGAAATAATATACATAAATCAGTACAAGAGAATAAAGATCTCAGAAACAAACTCATACAATGAAATGATTTTTGAAATGTGTTAAAAATTTAATAAAAAGGGATAATATTTTTACCAAATAGTGCTAAAAATTTTTGATAACTATATGAAAAAAATTCTTTTCCTATATCTCACACCTTACACAAGAATTAACTCAAAATGGATCATAAACCCAATTGCCAAAATATAAAATCTGTAATACTTTTAGAAGGAATTATAAGATAAATTCTGGATGACCTCGTGTTTGACAATGAGCTTGTAGACACAATATCAAAAGCATTATCCCTGAAAAAAAAAACACATTAAACTTTATCAAACCTAAAAGCTTTTGCTTTGAAAACTACATTGTTAAAAGAATGACAAGATGATTAGACACAGAGTAAGAGAAAATATGTTCACATCATATATCAGACAAAGACAAAGTTGTATCCAGAGTATACAAGGAACACTTAAAACTCAGAAATAAGGGGAAAAAAATAAAACAGTGGATAATAAATCCAAACAGAAACTTCACCAGAGATACACTGATGGAAGATAAGAATATGAAAAGATACCCAACATCATGTGTTATTAAGCCAATGCAAATTAAAAAATAAAACTGGCAACACCAAATGCTTGCAAGTTTGTGAAATAACAGGATATTTCATTCATGGATAGGAATGTAAAATAATGCAGACTCTTCGAAGACAGTTTGGTAGTTACTTATAAAGAAAAACAAGCAAACATAGAAATATTAAAGGACCCGTTAGTAATAGCCCTAGGTATTTACCCCAATGAACTGAAGACTCATGTTCACATAAAAAGCTGTATGAAAGTGTTTATAACACTTTTATTCATAATTACTTAAAATTAGAAGCAACAAAGAGTCCTCTAATAGGTGAATGGAGAAACAAACTGTGATACATCCATAAAAGAACATATTATTTGATGATAAAAGTGAACCAAGTATTAATGTATGCAACAATGTGAGTGAAATTTAAATGCATTTTGCCAAATTAACAAAAAAGACTAAAATTCCACATATTGAATGATTTCATTTATATGACATTCTAGAAAAGGCAAAAATATGGGGTCAGAAAAAAATCGTGTTGTTTCTCCTCATTTTTCAGAGGGAAGGGTTGACAACAAAGGGATGCCTAGGATAATTGTCAGGATAATGTAACTATTCTGTTTGACACTGAAGTGATAAATACCTGGTGCTATGCATTTGTCGAAACTCAGAACTTTACATAATAAAGAATGAACTTCATTGTATGCAAAATTTTAAAAAATCAACCAGTAGATTTGGAATCTAAGGATGAAATAGATGATAATACTATTGCAATAATCTATTGCAATACAGATTATTGTAACAGTATGACTTCACTGAAGGGGTTGGAGGCAAAAAAAAAAAAGTTGACGTAATTAAGTAATGCTGAAAAATAGTGATTTGACTGGATAGATATGTGCGTATATGTGGGTTAGTATCCTTACATATATTTTTCTAACTGTGTCAATTGAGAGGACTTGAAAGCAATGACTCTAGTAGTATTGATCACTCCAGTACACATATTTAGGCTTCTAGGTACCATTACTGAATTAAAAAAAAAAAAAAAAAAACCGAAATCTTAGAAGAAATGGTTGATATAAGAGCTATGATATAAAATAAGCAAGATAATCCTGAAACATCTTTTAGGGTCAGGAAAAAAAAGTAGTGCTCAGAAAATAAAAAGATGGAGGCATTACAAAGGGACACAGGAGCCAACCTGAAATATCTTCCAATAATCAAATTTGGAACAAGTTTTACAACAAAATAAATAATATAGTATTGGGTTGTAACCCAAAGAATAAATCTTCATGTGTTTATACTGATGTAGATAAATGAATTAATGAATAAATAAATGAGGAAGCATAGGCAAACCTTCCTTAGAGTAAAACTCCAAATAATTTATGTAGATACTCTCCAGAAGGTGGGGCTTAACCTCCCGTCCCCCATTTCATGTGATCTTCCTTCCAAAGAATAGAGTATGAGAAAGGGCTCCAGCCAATAAATCTAAAGAACAATACCTGGGGCAGGGGATCATGGTTAACATCAGTGGAAGTCATGTTAATATCATGCATCCCTGATATGATTCGATGAGAATAGCACATTACTTCTGTGATATTCTTCCCAAAAATACATTGAGAAAAACATAAGACAAACCCCAGTTGAAGATCTTTCCACAAAATCAGTGATAAAAACACCCTAAAACTGCCAAGGTCATAAAAAACAAACAACAAAAAAAGAAAGCCTGAGAAACTTCTCCCAGCGAGAAGAAAGTGTAAGAAGACATGATTATGAAATGTAATGTGGTCCCTTGGATAAGTTTCTGGAACATAAAAAGAACACTAGGTAAACATTAAGGGCACTTGTACAAAGATCAAAGTTTATATAACAGTAGTCCATCAATAATGTTTCACTAGTTGTGATAACCTACAATAGTCATGTAAGATGTTCATAACAGGTAATATTGGGGCTGAAGCATACATGAACCCTGTGTTATGACTTAGCAACTTTTCTGTACATCTAAAATCTTATATGTATATATGATTTTTGTATTCTGTATACAAAATTTATGCCAAAGAAATCTATAGACTTTTGATTTTTAATGTAGCATGTAAGGAGATTAGAAGTCACCACTTCATCCTAACAAGTAAAAAGCTGAGCAAACTTAAAAAGAAAAAAAAAACACCAAATTTTCTTAGATCTGTTAAAGAAGTGCAGTTTCAGGGCAAAACATTTCCCTTATGAATGAAGAGACAGATAGGCAGACACAGAGAATCACAATTACTGGAGCAGATACATCCAGAAAACTAGTGCTGGTGTAGGAAATCCTGAACAGTAATTGATAAATTTTTGGAGGCTTGGTATAAACATCCCTGAGTTAAAATTGCCAAGAAGACCCAGTCATAGGGGGGCCCTACACTTATGTGAGTTTTACCTACAGGATTTTGACCAGGTCCCCACAGTGGATATCAGAGAAAAATCCCCTGGGGCTTCCAGCAGAAGAAAAAGGAGAAACATTTTGAAATATGCCAGACCATTCTGTTCTTAAAATGGCTTGCCTTTAGGAAAAATTACTTTACAAGAGCCTAACTGGCTGGAGTTTTATCATAGCCTCACCAACCTGGAGAAAAAGAAATGCCCAACTCTAACTACTCCTTGCCTTCCAAATGGGGGAAAGAAATACACAATTCCAGCACCCTCCAGACATTCTGTCCCACCTAAGAGTGAGGGAGGTGATGAAAAGTTCTTATAAAGTTCATAGTCTAGGAGCACAGGCTCACTTAACCTAATCATATGATGGTAGAATGCTTTCTGTCTTAGGTTATTTTTACATTACTATAAAGAAATACCTACAACTGGGTAATTTATGAAGAAAAGAGGTTTAATTGTCTCACAGTTGTGCAGACACTACAAGAAGCATTACACTGGCATCTTCTCAGTTTCTGGTGAGACCTCAGGAAGTTTGAAATCATGGCAGAAGATGAAGGGGGAGCCAGGGTTCCACAGCAAAAATGGGAGCAAAAAAGGGAGAAGGGAGAGGTGCCACATATTTTTTAAACAAACAGATCTCAAGTAAAATTACTCACCAAGGGGATGGCATTAAGCCATTTGCGAAGGATCTGTTGTTATGATTCAATTACCTCCTATCAGGCCCAACCTCCAACAATGGGGATTATAATTCAATATGAGATTTTGAGGGAAAAATATCCAAACTATATCATTTTTCCCCTGGCTCCTCAAATCTCATGTTTTCCTCACATTGTAAAATGCAATCATCCTCTGCCAAAAGTCCCCCAAAAGTCTCAACTTATTCCAGCATTAAATCAAAAGTTCACAGACCATAGTCTTATTTGAGACCAGGCAATACCCTTCCACCTATGAGTCTGTAAAATCGAAAGCAAGTTATTTACTTCCAAGATACAATGGATGGATAGGCATTGGTTAAATATTCCCATTTTAAAAAGGACAAATGGGTCAAAAGAAAGGGGCTACAAACTCCATGCAAGTCTGAAACCCAGCAGTAGTCATTAAATCTTAAATCTCCAAAATAATCTTATTTCACTCTGTGTTCCACATCCAGGCACACAGCTACAAGGGTTTGGCTCTTGAGGACTTGAAGAGCTCTGCCTCTGTGTGTTTGCAGTGTATGGCCACCACATCTGCTCTCACAGGTTGGAGCTGAATACCTGTGACTTTTCCATGAACAGAGTCAAAGCTGCAGGTGGATCTACCATTCTGGGATATCAAAGGCTGTGGCCCCCTTCTCACAACTGCAGAAAGCAGTGCCCCACTGTAAGTACTGTGTAGGGCCTTCAACCCCATCTTTCTCCTCTGTACTGCCCTAGTAGAGGTTCTCTGTGAGGGTTTCTTTCTTGCAGGAGTCTTCTGCCTGGGCATCCAAGCTTTCTCATACATCCTCTGATAAATAGAGTCTGCCAAGCCTCCTTCACTCTTTCATTTGGTGGGCCTTCAGACTTAACATCACATGACAGCCACTAAGGCTTACAGCTTGCACCCTCACCCTCTGGAGCAGCAGCCCAAGCTTTATCTGGGACCCTTTCAGCTGAGGCTGGAGCACAAATGGCCTGGATGCTGGGAGCCGAGTCCCAAGGGTAAACAGAGCAGTAGAAGCCTGAGTCTGGCCCACAAAACTATTTTTTACTCTTAGGTCTCTGAGCCTGTGATGAGAGAAGGGATTGCCTCAAAGATCTATGAAACTTTAAGTCATTTATTTGCTCCTGCATCTGAGAATAAGTTATTAGAAGCAGCCAGGCCACATCTTAAATGCTTTGCTGCTTAGAAATTTCTTCCACAACATACCTATGTCATCACTTTTAAGTTTAAATTTGCATAGACCACTAGGGCATGAACACAATATAGCCAAATTCTTTACTAAGGCATAACAAAGATGACCTTTGCTCCAGTTTTCAATTAGTTTCTCATTAACATCTGAGACTTGTCAGCCTGGACTTCACTGTCTATGTCACTATCAACCTTTTGGTCATAATGAATTAATCAGTTTCTTGCAGACAGTAGAAGCCAAGATAATACCTCTTAACTCATATTATGAGGCCAGTATTGCCGTAACCAAAAACATTACAAGAAAAACCTACACAGCAATATCTGTAATAATGATAAATTCAAAAATCCTTAAAAATTAGCAAATTGAATACAACAATGTATAAGAAATATTATACCTGACCAAGTGAGATTTATCCCAGGCACATGTCTGGTTCAATATTCAAAAGTCAATTAAGGTAATCAATCACATCAACAGCCTAAAGAAAAAGAATCACATGATTATATCAATAAATTCAGTAAAAACACTTGATAAAATCAACACTCATATATTATTTTTAAAATTAAGCAAACTTAGGAATAGAAAGGTGAACTTCCTCAATTTGATAAAGAACATTTACAGAAAACTAACAGATAACATTATACTTAATGATGAAAAACTTGAAGCTTTCCTGGAAAGTTCAGGAATAAGAAAAAGATGTCTCCTTTCATCACACTTTTCCTTTTTCTTTTAAATGTATGTGATTACATGGTAGGTGTATGTATGTATAGGGTAAATGAGATACTTTCATACCACAGTTAACTTGATATGGTCCCATTTGTCTATTTTTGCTTTCGTTTCCTGTGCTTGTGAGGAATTACAAAATTTTGCGTATAGGCATGCAACACGTAATAATCAAATCATGGTAAATGAAGCTGAACGATGAGAACACATGGACGAATAGTGGGAAACAACATATACTGGGGCCTGTCCAGGAGGGATGGGGAAAGGCAGAGCATAGCTAACGGATGCTGGTCTTAATACCTAGGTTATGGGTTGATCTGTGCAGCAAACCACCATGGCACACGTTTACTTATGTAACAAACTCCTGTGCCCTGCGCATGTATCTGAAACTTAAAAATTGATGGAAAAAAAAAAGTCATGGTAAATGGTATATCCATGCCCTCAAGCGTTTATCCTTTGTATTATAAACAATTAAATTATACCTTTAGTTATTTTAAAATGTAAAATTAAGTTATTATTGACCATAGTCACCCTGTTCTGCTAGCGAATACTATATCTTATTCATTTTTTCTAACTACTTTTTGCACATATTAAAATCCCCAGTTCCCCTGCAAATCACCCCACTACCTTTCTCAACCTTCAATATCCATCCTTCTTCTATTTTTAGATCCCAAAAATAAGGGAGAACATTTGACATTTGTCTTTCTGTGCCTGGCTTATTTCACTTAACATAAGGACCTCTGGTTCCATCCATACTGTTGTAAATAATAGGATCTCATTCTTTTTTATGGCTGAATAGTACTCTATCATGTATAAGTATCGCATTTTCTTTATTCAATCTTCTGTTGGACACTTAGGTTGTTTCCAAATCTTGGCTATTGTGAATAGTGCTACAACAAATATGGGAGTACAGATATCTTTTTAGTATGCTTATTTCCTTTCTTTCGGTATATATCCAGTAGAAGGATTGCTGGATAAAGTGGGAGCTCTATTTTTAGTTTTTTCAGGAACAGCCAAACTAATCTTCATAGTGGTTGTACTAATTTACATTCCCACCAACAAGTGTACAAGGATTTCCTTTTCTCCACAATTTTACCAGTATTTTTTATTGCTTCTTTTTTGGATATAAGCCATTTTAATTGGGGATATAATATCACATTGTAGTTTGTTTTGCATTTCTCTGATTATCTGTGATGTACATATAAAGAAAACACCAAAATTCAGATGAAAATATTAAAGAAGAAACAAATAAATTAAGAGACATTCCATGTTTATGATTAGGAAGACTCAATATTGTGAAGATGCAGTTTCTCCTTACTTAATCTATGGATTCCATGCAATCTCAGTCAAAATCCCAGCAAGTTATTTTGTGGATATCAACAAAATGTTTCTGAAGTTAATATAGTGAGACAAAAGACCCAGAAGGGTCAACTCAATACTGAAGAAGACACAAAGTCAGGGGATTGACACTACCCTATTTCAAGACTTACTATAAAGCTACAGTTATCAAGACAGTGTGATAGTGTTAAAAGAGTAGACAAATAGATCACTAGGAATGAATAGGGAACCAAGAAATAAACTCACATAAATATAATCAACTGATCATGACAATGGAGCAAAGACTATGATGGAACAGGTATAGCCTTTTCAATAAATGGTACTCGAACAACTGGACATCCATGTGCAAAAAAAAAAAAGTAAATCTAAACAAAGACACTACATCCTGCACAAAATTAACTTAAAATGAATTATAGAACTAAATGTAAAACACAGAGAATAAAACCCTTAGAATATAACATAGGAGAAAATCTGGATGACCTTTTGAATAATGATGACTTTTTAGATTCCATGCCAAAGGCATTATCTATGATAAGTCAGACTTAATTGAGATGAAAAATTTCTTCTCTGTGAAAAACAGTGTCAAAATATTGCAAAGACAAGGGATAGTCTTAGATAACATATTTGAAAAAGAAATATTTGATAAAGGATTTATCCAAAATATAGGAAGAACTCCTAAAATTTAACAAAAAGGAAATGAACAACTGTGTTAAAAAAATGAGCAAAAGTCTTGAACAGATGTATATCATGAAAGCAGATATATAGATGTCAAGTGAGCATATGAAATGATGTTCTACATCATATGTCATTATGAGATTGCAAATTAAAACAGCAATGATATTTTACTATACATCTATTAGAATGGCAAATATCCAAAACATTAATAATACCAAATTCTCATGAAGAGACAGATCTGCAGGAATTTTCATTCACTGCTCATGGATATCTAAAATGTTACAGCCACTTTGGAAGACAGTTTGGGAGGGTTTTACAAAACTAAATATACCCATACCCTATAATATGGCAGTGTTTCTCCTTGGTATTTATCAAAACGAATTGAAAACTTATATCCACACCAAAAGCTGCATACAGGTGTTTATAGAAGCTTAATCCATATTTCCCCAAATTTGGAAGCAAGCAAGATGTAATTGAGTAAATCAGTAGATAAAGTATGGTACATCCTAAAAATGGAACATTTTTTAGTACTAAAAAGAAATGCACTAAGCCATGAAAAAATATGGAGAAAATCATTTATAGTAGTGGTGCCCAACCATTTTGGCACCAGAAACCTGTATTGTGGAAGACAATTTTTCTATGAAACCAAGAACAGAAATGATTTTGGGATAATTCAAGTGCATTACATTTATTGTGCACTTTATTATTATTACTTTGTAATATATAATGAAATAATTATATAACTCGCCATAATGTAGAATCAGTGGGAACCCTGAGTTTGTTTTCCTGAAACTAGGTAGTCCTATCTGGGTGTGATAGGAGACACTGACAGATTATCAGGCATTAGATTTTCATAAGAAGCATGCAACCTAGATCCCTCACATATAAAATTCACAATAGGGCTTTTGGTCCTATGAGAATGTAATGCTGTTACTGATGTGACAGGAGGCAGAGCTCAGACAGTAATGAAAGTGATGGAGAGCAGCTGTAAATACAGATGAAACTTTGCTCACTCACCTGCTGCTCACCTGCTATACAGCCCAGTTCCTAAGAGGCCATGGATCAGTACCAGACCACGGCCTAGGGATTGGAGACCCCTGACTTATAGTGAAGAAGTACCTGAGATGCAGCCACAAGCATGTAGCAAATTATTGGCACTTGTCCACCCAAGGCTATTGTTTTAAATTATCACAAGTTAGAGGCTAAGATGAAAGGAAAACATCAAAATGATGCCCGAAGAATTAAACTACAAAGCTGTGTAGTTCTAGGGAAATACATTCTCAAACTCAAAGATCTCTAGCCAGGTCTGGCTTTGAGATAGGAAGTAGGACTTGATTTCAGAGGCAGGGCTTGGACACCAGACCAAATTGAGTACTAGCTAAAACAGGGACAGGGCAGAAGCAACTTTCCATAAGACATACCCACCAGTGTGCCATGTCAGTTTACCATTGCCATGGCAAGACCCAAAAGTTAAAACCCCTTTTCATGGCAATGACCTGACAAATCTGAATTTACCATACTTTTCCTAGAAATTTCTCCATAGGCTGCCCCTTAATTTGCATATAATTAAATGTAGGTATGAATATGACTACAGAACTGCCTCTGAGCTGTTACTCTGGGCACACTACCTATAGAGTAGCTCTGCCCTGCACGGAGCAGTACCTTGTTGCTAAACACTGCTGATTCAATAAAAGTTGCAGTGTAATACCACTGGCTTGCCCTTGAATTTTTCCTGGGTCAAGCAAAGAACCCTCCTGGACTAAGTCCCAATATCAGGGCTCACCTTCCCTGCATCATATGCCAACTAACCAAGGAACAAAGACAGCAGAGACGACAATCATCAAAGAGGCAAAACAGCAGAGATGGTGGCAATCAATGATCAGCAGAGAGGTGGTGATTGGTGAAAAATGACAAGCGATGACAGTAGGCCAGATAATGGGAGTTCAGTGAGACAAAGATCAGAGAGATGGCGAAGCAGTCTGTGATAGAGGCTGCAAGAGCTATTACACTAAGGCTGTTAACAATAAAGAGCTGCTAACAATACAGAAGTGTAACACTAACCAAAGCCTCTTTTCAGAGCCATTATTTACTCTAGCAGGTGGCAGAGCCAAGCAGATGGGCAAGTGGCCATAGTACCACTAATTTGTGTAAGACCCACTGCTCCAACCAGCAGGCCAGTGGGTTACCAGTCTCTGTGCTGGCCCCTCTGCACAATAGCCAAGTCTACCCAAGCTGGGGGAACCTAGAGAGATCCTCACCTGGGTCCCACATGAAAGATTGGCTGGTGCCATTTTGGCTCCTGTGGATGGATGAGTGTCTTCTGCTTCTTTATTAATATTGGGAGAACTAGAAAGTAAAACAAAAGCCTTTGGCTAACTGGTCAGTTAAAATTCCCGTCATTTGGGTGTCCTGAAGCACATCCTTTTCAGCCCTTCTCCCAGTCCTTTCTCCTCTGAATCCATTTTATTTTACCACCCAATAATTTTGTTTTTAATCATAAAATGTATGCTTCATTTTTAGTCTTATGTTTGCTTTTGAGTTTCTGTTAACCGAGTTCTATGTTTAGGCAATTGATTAAGGCAGGACACTTAATTCTGAGAGATATTCCATTGTGTTGACTCAGGGACACCAGAGTTACATCGTTCTGTGATGCCAGCATGGTCTTGGGTTCACTGTTGGCTGCCCACTGGGTGCCCCAGGGATTTTGACATTCTGTGAGGGGACCCTTATTGGCTGAAACTCAGGCATTCTAGGTTTTCAGCATTGGTATTTTTGGCCACCCGCCACATGCTTTGGGGTTTTCAGCATTGAAAGTTCCTCTAGGATTATGAGTTATAGCCCCTCCCCTTAAGAGAATATTGGTCTCATCTTTTTCTGCTCTGAAGATAGAAGTTATTATTTACCAGTTACAGGACCATCCCTGTGTGCTGCCTTATAACTGCCTTGCTAAATCTCCATTCATTGAAGAAACTAGGGGTTCCCAGGCCCCTGGCCTAACAGATGACCAGGTAGAAAAGTGGCCACCTAAACATTTTTTTGATGTTTCCACTACTGGCAAGTCAGGGCCCTCTGAGATCTCCCTTTTGGCAATGCTGTTTGACCGCTTCCCTTCCACTGTCACCATTTTTTTAGCCCCTTTCTCTGCCCAACTGCTGCCTTCTGTGGATTTAGTATTAATATGCTAGTACTTATTTGTAGCTCATAATCCACTTTTGTAATGCCTTCCTCCCTATACTTACAACTTCTCTGCAGGAAGCAGGACTCTAAAAGGAAAAAACAAAAAACAAACAAGGTGCTCAGTTTATGTCCCTCTTGCTATACTTAAAAAGACTTCTGTGTAAAGAAAAATATCCTTGTTTGTCACAGGGACAGTGATGAGCATACCAGAAGACTCACCACTAGGATGTTTTCTAGGTGACTGGAGCAAATTCAAATTTGGCTTAAAGAAAAATAAACTCATTTTCTATTGCAACACCATTTGGGCTCAATACAAATTAGTAAATCAACATATGTGGCCAAAACATGGTCTGTACATTATAAGAGTATTTTGCAATTAGACATTATGTGAAAAAGAAGGAAAATGGCAAGAAGTCCCTTATGTACAGGCTTTCATGACTCTTTACTTGTTGCTGTTACTTCTAGGCACCAGGAAAACTTGCCTAAGGGATTCTCTCCTAGCTGCTCCCTGTAGAAGGCCCGCAAATTCCCTGCATTCTCCTCAGTCCCCCAATTCTGATGGGGGGTTCCACCAGTTCTCTAATGAAGAATTCCATCCCAGGGTCATCAGGCACCTCTCTCTCTTATCCAACTATCCCCAGCATATACCATCCACTCCCCAGGAAAGTAATCCCAATCAATACCAGCAGCAGTGGGTCCCCACATCAGTCCCTAAAGGAAAACCTGTGTCCATTGCAGGAGGTAGCTAATGGAAATGGGGGAATATTGAAAGTACACATGTCATTTTCTATGTCTGATTTGGCTTTGTATGAGGTAAGACATGACCAGTTTTTAGAGAATCCAGAAAAGTCTATACAGGAATTCGTTAATTATATTCTTTTATTTAACTTATCATGACTTGTAAGTATTGTCATCTACTTGCTGTTCCATGAGAAAAAAAGTGGAGGAGAAAGTGTGTGGTTAAGCCAGTCAATTATGACAAAGTTAGAAAAATAACTTAGGAAAAAAGATAAAAAATTTCACTCTGTTTCTGGGTCATTTAGTTGAGGCATTCAATAAATAGACTAATGCAAACCCAAACTTCCCAGAAGGATGGGCGCTCTATGGTATATGTTTTATTACTCAATGTACCCCTGAAATCAGGAGAAAGCTACAAAAAACAGCAATGAGACCTCAAAACCCTATGAGTCAACTCTTATACATCACCTTTAAAGTTAAAAATAGGGACAGGAAAAAAGGTAAAAACTCCCCCCAAAAAAAACTCCCAAGGGACTTAACAGATGCTTTAAGTCCCCTGCCACCTCAGAATTACCCATTCCAAGAAAGTGTAGCTAGATCGGCATCTGGAATACCCAGAAAAGAGCCCCTACCTTGCTGGTCCCTGGATTAGAATTAGTGTGCCTACTATACACAAAAGAGCTATTGACAATGAGAATGTCCTAACGAGAGAGAGAGAGAGAGAGAGAGAGAGAGAGAGAAAGCTCCACATCAATACTGGAGCTAACCTTCTTCCACTAGTTCCAATGAGCTACATTGCTCAAGTACATTTACTGTGAGTCTTGGACCCATGACCCAGCAGGCAGCTTCCCACAGTGGCAGCAAAGTGGCCACTCAAACATTTTTCTTCAGTGTCTCCACTGCTGCGTGAGCTTTCTGGTGGCTCAGGGACTCTGAGGTCTCCCCTTGAGCAGCATAGTTTGCTTGCTCGTTTCCTTATTTGATGTTATGGAATCCCATTCCCTGCCTCATTTTGTTTTCCATACCTATTGGAGCAAACAAAATTTGGCAAGGTAGATGAGTCCTAATTCTGTAAATAACTGGAATCCAGTTGTCACATTTAGGTTGTTTTACTTAATGTGTTTGTTTAGTTGTATATACAGGTATTGTGATATGTACTGTGTCTAGCTTGTTGTCAAACTAGATTATACATAAAAGAGCACTCATAAACAAGACTAGTCCAAGCTTATTAGTTTGAAGAGAATATTCTGTTTTCTAAAATTTAATTTTAAGATTTTAACCTAGGTAAATCAGTGAGGTTCATAGGCTTTAAAATGGTTAAAATGGCTTTAAATGGGAACTAGCTTTGCTTAGTATCTTGGTTCTTGGAGGTGACCCAGATAAAACTGTTCTAAGTAAAAAATGTTAAATATATGTGAATGGACTAAATGCTTAAATAGTGAGCTTTTTGTGTAGTTTAAAACCTTAAAATGGTAGAATGGTTCTCATGTATAGAATTCCAATGTCTGGTAGGCAGTTCAGGATTTCTGGCATCCTAGGTTTGTAAAAATGTGCCAAAGAAATGTATTCTTCATTGGGAAAAATATTTTTGTCATATTTGGAAATTATTAAAAGGGAAGTTCAAATATGAGGGAAATCATGAGTAGTTATGGGTAGAAAATGTATTTTTTTCAAGGAAGAATATAAAGAAAGAGCAATTTTGTAAAATGAGAGATCTTGTACAGTAAATTCTTCTCCTGCAGTTGAATGATTTCTTATTTAAGAAAGTGGTAGCATAGGGCAAGTCACAAAGTTCAAGCATATTGTAGATGATCAGTGTAACTGGTCATAAGGCTTTAAAGGGAAATTTATGAAAGGAATTTTGTGTGTAATTAAGCTAGCTGTAATTAAAAGGAAATTGTTTATAAGAGATTTTCTAAAGAATGAGCTACATGTTAAAACCACATTTTTAAGATATTAATTTGATAAATTACCAGAAATTTTGCTTGTAAATTGTGTAATTTATTTCTTTTGAAATCTTCTCAGATTCATGTCACTCTCTCCTTTAGCGTTTTTGTCAGCTCCTATGAGTTTTTCTCCTTCGATTCTGAATGCTGTGTTCTGATGCTAAAGTGTTTTGTCTTAGAGGTCTGTGGGAGCAGTGTTTTCCTCCAATATAGCCTAATTGTATGATCTTGGTTTTTTTCTTGATTTGTAACCTTATTTTGTCTTTTGGTTTTTTACTCTTCTATCACTTAGAGGAGTTTTGGGGACTGCTGAGTGCTTGCCCAACTCCATTCCCTTAGGCCAGGAGGGAGGACATTCAGTCTGTTGGGGGGCTATGGATTTTGATTCTTTTGTTTGTGTTTCTACATTTTTTTCAGGGTGTGCTGGAGGCAGTGTTGATGCTTAAGCTTTTATTTTGTCCTGTGCCAATGCTGTGGTGGTGTTCTGTGGGCCCTGGGTCCACTATGTCCCTGTGCCCTGGGGACTTGGAATCAGGGAACTTGTAGCCACTTGGATATTCTGGGCTGGAATAGAGTGGAGGTGGGTGGCACTCATTGGCCCTTGAATGCCTTTTGAACTGTGTGGGAACCAAAGACTAGGAGCCAAGAAATAAAGTTGTAAAATTGACTTTATGAATTGTGTGTATTCAGATGCTCTGATCTTGGCTTGTAGTAATTAACTATACTACATAAACATTTCCTCCTCCCTTTAGAATTTAGGCCATATACAAAAGGCCCTCCAATATAAAAATAAAATATTTCCCTTTTCCACAATGGAAAAAAAATAGCTTCCCTATTCTACCAGAAGACTTAGTCTTACTAAAAATATAAAAAGAAGAATCCCATGAGGATTAATTTCAACCAAAATGGGAGGGCCTTTATCAGGAATTGTTCATCATTGCCACTGCTGTTAATCTTCAGGAAATCACTACTTGGGTGCTCTTATAGAGGATTAAACCTGTTTCTCATGAGTCATAGGCACAAAGGAAGGACACTATGACCTATGTCTATAATTCTGCAGAGTACCTCTGCTACCTATTTGAAATAGTCAACAGCCAGAAGTAGTAACATGATCCTGTGGGTGCAAATAGGAGCATTAAATTTTCTTTTCTTTCTGACTGTAATACTTTTTTCCTATTGCTTTAGCTAGTCACCTCCTCCTGGGAAACATCTCTTTTGTCCTTGTTGGGTGTGAAGGCCACTCTAAGGCCCAACCAGACACTATGCTGCCACTGTTAATCCTGTTTTCTCTTCCAATTTCCCTGATCCAGTGTGGGTGGGACTAAAACTTTATAGTAAATATTTCAAAAATTATAGAATCAGAGAGTTATCTTTATAGTTGCTAGATTTGTCATCAACATCCCCAGAATACAGAGTTCCAGCTTCTGGCCTATCCAGATACCCTAACTAACCATGGTAATCTCAAAGCACCCAAACTCCTATTTGCTAAGTAGAACTCTTCCCTCACTTAACAGATTCCACCTGAACACCCCCACCACTATTACCTGGACCTGGGAAGTTGGGTATCTATACCTCCAGTGCACTCATCATTATAGTTTTTGCACTCACAGTTGTGTTAATGACACAAAATTTAAAGTTTCCCTGTGATGCTCTGATAAACTTTAGTTGTCAAGTTCCAAAGGCTGCAGTGAGGTAAGTGGGATTCCACTTGTGAGCCATATATGGTGCCTTTTCCTTGATCAGAAAATACAGAGGAAAAACAAGTCTGTGAAGGTGGGAGTATCACCCCCTTTTTGAAAACAAAGATTGTTCAACCACTACCATTAGAACAGGGGAAAATTACCTCTATAAACCCAGCTTGTTAGTAAAGGATAAACATCACATCCCTTAGATCCTCTGTCTATGCCTCACCTGGGCCCATTTTTGTTTGCGACCATCAGTGAAAATAATTCACACTCCATAACCACTCCTAACTCCCAGGGAGTTACCTGTTCTTTCAGAAGTAGCTTTCTCTTGTATATCAAAAACTTGTAACAGTAAGTGAATGTACATCAGCTACCCTTGTCCCTCCAGGGGTCACAGTCTATAAACCAATACAACCCAAGAACTCCAGAAGTAACTGAGCAATAGAATTAATTGTGGTTGGAATCAGGACAGCAGTAGCACCTTGTGGCAGCTTTGCTTTCCATAAGTTAAGCCTAAAGAACTTGACTCAGAACCCTAGAATTCTTAGCTACCAACACAGGTCAGGAGTAGGGAATCCAAGAGTCTCTATACTCTTTGGCAAATGTAGTTCTCAATAACAGACTAATTTTGGATTGTTTACTAGCTGAATGAGGTAGAATCTATGCAGTTATTAATAAAACCTGCTGCACATATATTAACGACTATGGACATGTTAAGATTAACATTCAAATGATCTATGAGCAAGCTACTGGTTGCACAGACACAGCCAGGGCACTGATCCGAACTATATTTGGTCAACTATCAAAAGTGCCTTCCCAAGTCCTACTTGCTTTTTACCTCTCTTAGGATGATTGATATCTGTCCTGTTAAGATTAATCTTTTTTCCTTGTTTTTTTTTTTTAGCCTTTTAATAAAGTTTGTGTATTCCAGATTACAGTAATTCCAGGCAAAGACAATCCTAGCACAAGGCTTCTAATTCATCTCGCTTACTGACCTAAAGAATGAAAGCATCCTGCCTCTGGGCCCCTTAGATCAAGCATCCAGAGATTTTTATCCTTCTGGTGCTAAGATGGGTCTATGTACATAAAATCAGCAGGAAGCAATCACAGAAGATGGACTCCTATACTTCTGCAGTACCCTTAAGATTAAGGAGGAATATCTCACCTCTGAGGGGAAAATAAGGTAGGAGGTAGGACTTCATTTGAGAGGTAGGTCTCAGACACCAGAACAAATTGAGGACTAACTAAAACAGGAATGGAGCAGAAGCTACTTTCCATGATGTGCCCGCCAGCGTGCATGTCATGCTTACCATTTTAAGTTTACCATTGCCATGGCAAGACCTAGAAGTTACTGTTTCTTTTCACGGCAATGATCTGACTACCTGGAAGTCACCACTGTTTCTATAGAAATTTCTGCATCATATACCAATGATTTTCATATAATTAAATGTGGGTATAAATATGACTGCAGAACTTCCTCTGAGCTGATAATCTGGGGATACTGCCTATGAGGTAGCCCTGCTCAGCAAGGAACAGTACCTCTGCTGCTGCTGTACACTGCCACTTCAATAAAAATTGCTGTGTAATGTCACTGGCTCACCCTTAAATTATTTCCTGGGCCAAGTCAAGAACCCACCCAGACTAAACACCAATTTCTTATCTTGCCTGCTCTGCATCAGCTTCATGAAAATACAACCTGTGAAGTTGCACAAGGCTTTGTGCCAGAAAAGCCTCATGTTTGGCTTGTCACTGTATTGAAACCTTTAATAATTTTTTGAAATTGTTTTGTAAATGAATTCTGATGAGACAATAGAGCATGAGATAAATGCAATATATGTTTTGCCATTCTTTGCTGCTGTTTGGATAGATCATTCAGGATACTCAATATTCATAGAATTATGGTTGATTCACAATGTTGGGAGGATCAACAAGAACCAAAGAGAGTACAAAGTATGTGTCATGGTATATGACACATTTTATGTGTCAATTTATCTAGGCTGTAGTACCAGTAATTTAATAAAGCACTAAGTTTTGCACTTAAGTTGCGTAGATGTGGTTAACTTTAAGTAAAGGAAATTACTCTCAATAATTTAGGTTGCCTTCATTCAGTTAGTTGAAGGCCTTAAGAGCAAAAATTGGGGTTTCTTGGAGAAGAAATTCTGTCTCAGGACTGCAGCATCAATTCCTGCCTGAGTTTTAAGCATGCTGTACTGCCACAGATTTTGGACTTGGAAGCCCACATAATCACACACATGGGGCAATTTCTTAAAAATAGTCTCTGTGTGTGTTTGTGTAGGGGGGTATGTATACATATGTGTGTGTGTATGTGTGTGTGTGTGTGTGTGTGTGTGTATATATATACACTATTGTGTTTGTTTCTCTGGAGAACCCTGACTGATACAGATTTTGGTACTGAGAGTGGTTCTAGAGGATAGAAATCTGAAGGATGAATTTCAAATTTGTGAATAATTTTTTTGGAGTTTGTTCTGTAATCTGATTAGATTTGAAGGCCCTAAAAGCTGCCTTCACTATCTGCAGTGGTAAAGAGGATACTGGTAGTCCATGGTCTGGTATGGCAATAGGAATATTGCATTAAAAACTTTAGAGAGAATATTACATTAAAAACTTTAGAGAGAATATAGTGCACCAGGGAGACTATTATTATGACTATCAGGAGGATAATACCAAGAGTTTGAAATGTCCTCCTTAGCCCAGGTTCCCATGTACCAAAACAACTAAAATAAAACTTATCAAAGAATGAGCTAGATATACTCCTTTAACCAAGAAGACTGTTCATTAATTCACCTACAAATGAATCACTGTAATACCCAATGTGTTCCTTCATGTGAAATCTGTTGAAAGGAAAGCCTTACACACGGACACAGGGAAGGGAGTATCACACACTGGGGTCTGTCGGGGGGAAATAGGGGAGAGACAGAGCGGGGTGGGGAGTTGGGGAGAGATAGCAAGGGGAGAAATGCCAGATATAGGTGATGGGGAGGAAGGCAGCAAATCACACTGCCGTGTGTGTATTTATGCAACAATCTTGCATGTTCTTCACATGTACCCCAAAACCTAAAATGCAATTAAAAAAAAAGGAAAGCCTTATGCAAATTCAATGTAACAGAGTTTAATTGAGCAAAGAGCAATTCATGAATCAGGTGGCCTCTTGAACCAGAGTAGGCTCAGGGAAACTCCAGTGTAGCCACGTGGTGGAAGATGTATGGACAGGAAAAAACAAAGTGATACACAGGAAATGGAAGTAAGATACAGAAACAGTGGGATTGGTTTCAGCCTGCTGTTTGTCTTATTTGAACATGGTTTGAACAGCTAGCTGCCTTTGATTGGCAAAACTCAGTGCTTGGCACAGGAGTAAATTACAGTCTGTTTACACATACAATTAGGGTACCCTCCTCTATGTACACAGAAACCTTCAGGCTGAACTTAGATTATGTAAGGAGGCAACTTTAGGCTCAACTTAATTTACAGGTTGTCCCCTTTTGGTCATCCTCTCAATTTTTATATATTGACCAAAATTTTACTCATTGATGTCACTCTGTCACCCTGTCACCATTGTGACAAATTCAAATTTTGTTTCAAAGTCCATTGAGAAATAACAGAACAATGGATTTTATAAGGTGGGAACAAGGACATTAGATAAATCTTTAATAAGAGTTAGAGGACCTCCTTTTGTCGGAATCTCCTGTTTACATGAGAAAAACAAAACCTGGTCTGTTTTAGGACCTATCTGCTTTTTTAAAGTTTCAGTTTGATTATGTCACATTTAACATGAGTGACTTCATTTTGATGTGATCTGGTCTGTTTTGGCCTAATACATGAGCTCAGTCCAAAACAATGACCTACAATTTTGTTTAACACTGTACATATGGTTTTCAAAAGTTTGACAATGAAATTGTTTCTTTATTTTTCATTCTATTTCTTCTTCTGTTTTTGTATATCAATTGATCCATCTTGTTCATCGATTCTATTTTTTTTTTTTTCCATCAGGGTCTCACTCAGTCACACAGCCTGGAGTGCAGAGCAATGAATGCAGATCACTGCAGCCTTGACCTCGGGCACAAGTGAGTCTCCCGCTTCAGGCTCTCAGTAGCTGAGACCACAGGCATATGCTATTACACTTGTCTAAATTTTTTTGTAGAGAAGGGGTCTTATCATGTTTCCCAGGTTGCAGTTCATTGATTCTTTCTTCTGTATAATTATATCTCCTGTTGAGCTTCCCTGGTGAATTTTCGTTTAGTTTTTAAACTGCAGTTTCTATTTGATTGTTTTGTATTATCTCTGTCTCTATATTCTATATTTGCTGAGCCATTGTTCTCATACTTTAATTCTTTAGACGTAGTTTCCTGTAGTTCATTGAATATATTTATGACACCTGATAGCTGTCTTTGTCTTCTAAGCCTGATGTCTAGGCTTCCTCATTGGGCAATTTCTACTAAAGTTTTTTTTTTTTTTTCTCCTCTGTATGGGTCATACTTTCCTGTTTCTTTTTCATGACTCATACTTTTTTGTTAAACACTGGATATTTTAGTAACTTGAATACTGGTCCATCCCATTCCCCACTGGGGAGTGTTGTTATTGTTTGATTGGATATTTATTTGTTTTATGACTTGGCAGAACTAATGTGAAATCAATGTACCTCACAGTGTGTATGACCTCTGACAAGCATGTTCAAAATGTTTTTTCATGTTTTTATATTATATCCTGGTTATCTAAGACCTGTGTCCCCATAAGCCTCTTACTGGTCAAAGGTTGTGCTTAAGCTGCCTTTCTGGTTATATTTTTGTCTTTTACCATTGGGTATGTGAGTGGGTTGGAGAATGCTATTCAGGGAGTTTTTGGTTTTTGCCCCATGTTCCGTAATAGACCAATAAATTATTTTTTCATGAAAGGGTGCAACTTCAGGCATCACAGAGTTTTCCAAACAGCCCAGGATGCATCTGATTTCATATTTTTATTTGGCTTTCTTGGAGTTTCTTCTGAATTCAGGGAGCTTATTGTTCAGGCACTGTTTGATAAACGATTGTGGCTTAAGTGCCTAGTGCCAGGGAGATTTTTCAACCTTCGTTGATTGATCTATGTATGACTTGGGAAATATTTTCAAGTCTGCCTACATAATTTTTCTATTGGCCCTTAGTGGGCGTAGCCTAGGTATCACTTGTGCACAGACTTCCTGACTCCCAGCATTGCCTGTGGTCCCAGGAGGGGCTTTCTTGGCTGTCTTTTTTATTATTCCCTCTGTTAAAATTCTTGCTCATCTGATATTTGACTTGTTGCTACTAGTATAATGGAGATAGGATTGCCCTTGTAACTGCTCTCCACCAAGATCTGCATTGTTTTTGATTATGCCATTAGGCATGAAGTTCTTCCTTGGTTCCATATAAAGTCAGTCCTCTCAGACATAACTGCAGAGTTCTTTTTCCTTATGGCCTATTTTTCATCCTAGGAAGAATCTCTGCTCCACTGAACCAGAGCTGAGGGTGGGGACAGCAGCCTGCTTCTGCTAAAGTGTCACTCTGCTCTTTGATCAGATGCTGGGAGTTGCGGTACACCTTGGTCCTCTTGTCTTGACACTCCCAGCATATAACCTCAACCCTGTCAGAGATCTGGGGTTGGGGTAATTAAAGCCCAGTACTGTCTATGCTGTGCCTTGAGGCAGAGCTTCTCACCTTCCAAGTGAAGTTTGTGTGGAAGAAGAAACCCTCAGACCTCTTATTTGGGTTTGCCTGGAATAGAGCTTCTACAACATGTAACCAGATGGTGGGAAATGCCAATAACCTACACCCTCTTAAGAGAAAATGTAGCCTTAGACCTGGGAAGAGAAGGAGGTGAGCCCCATCTTCTTGGCTACAAAAGCATGGGGTACAGTGTTTATAACATAGAGACGGAGGTGGAGGTAATGGATTGTCCATGGCTAAAATGCAAAAATTCTCACTATTTTACTAAGATCTAGTAGATTTTCTTGAATGCATGTTTCTCCATCTGGTGTAGCTCTTAGGACAATTTTTTGGAAATATTAAATAATTTAAACATCATTTTCTCCAGTTAAAATGTTGTTTATTATATGTACTTCTCACTCCAACAGTCCGGCAGTTGATCACAATAGATTGTTTTTTTACGTTGCGCCCTTACTAAATTAATTTATTAGTTCTAGTAGCTATTTTTGTGTGAATGCCACCAGCTTTTCTACAGAGACATTCATATCATCTTCAGAGAAAAATAGATTTGTTTCTTCTTTTCCAATATTGTATTATTTTTATTACTTTTTCTTACTTATTTTTTTTTCTGGCAAGAATATCCAGTACAGTATCGAATAGAAGTAGGAGAGTAGGCATGTTGTCTCATTCCTGGTCTTAGAATGAAATGATTTAGTCTTTAACCATTAAATGCAATGTTAGCTGCAATTTTTTTGTATGAGGCCTTTCTTCATCATGTTAAAGAAGTTTCTATTTTTTTTCTCAATTGACTGAGAAGTCTTTTTTTAAAAACGAGTAGTGGTTACTGGATATTTTCAAATGCTTTTTCTGAGTCTATTGAAGTAATAATATGATTTTGTTTTCTTTAATATGGTAATATGTTTTTCTAATATTAAAACAGCCTTGCATTCTTGGGGTAAATACCACTTAGTCATGTTATATTATACTTGACATTTATCTATTTTATTGGTATTCTTAATGGAAATTAAAAAAAAATCTTTCTCTGGTATCTATTTTGTTGCTTCCTGTTTTGATCTTTACTATTTTCTTTCTTGCTTTATTTTAGGTTTAATTTCCTCTTCTTTTTCTAGTTTCCAAAAGTAGAAGGCAAAGTCTTTAGTTTGCAATGTTTCTACTATTTTTTTTTATTTTCTGGTTTTTTGTTAATTTTTAATTTTTGTGGCTACATAGTGGGTGTATATATTTATGGGGTAAATGAGATATTTTGAAACAGGAATGCAATGTGAAATAAGCACATCATAGAGAATGAGGTATTCATCTCCTCAAGCATTTATCATTTAAGTTAAGAACAATCCAATTATACTCTTTATTTTTAAATGTACTATTATTATCCACTATTATCCTATTGTGCTATCAAATAGTAGATTTTATTCATTCTATTTAACTACTTATTGTACCCATTAACCATCCCCACCTCTACCTCCCCAGCCCCTGACTACCCTTCCCAGCTTCTGGTAACCATCCTTCTACCATTCATGCCCATGAGTTTGTTTTCAATTTTAGAACTCACAAATAAGTGGAAAAAAAATGTGATGTTTGTCTTTCTGTGCCTGGCTCATTTTACTTAGCATAACAATCTCCAGTTTCATTCATGTTGTTGCAAATGACAGGATCACATTCCATTTTATGGCTGACCAGTACTCCAATATGTATATATATTTCATTTTCTTTATCAATTCATCTGTTGATGGTCACTTAGGTTGCTTCCAAATCTTAGCTATTGTAAACAGTGCTGCACAAACATGGGAGGGCAGATATCACTTTCATATACTGAATTCCATTCTTTTGTGTATCTACCCAGCAGTGGAAGTGCTAGATCATAAGGTAGCTCAATTTTTAGTTCTTGAGGAAACTCTAAACTCTTTTCCATAGTGGTTGTACTAATTTACATTCCCATCAACAGTGTACAAGGGTTCCCTTTTCTACGCATCCTCACTAGTATTTATTATTGCTGTCTTTGGGATATAAGCCATTTTGACTGGGATGAGATGATATCTCATTATAGTTCTGACTTGCATTTTATTGATGATCCATGAGGTTGAGCACATTTTCATATGCCTGTTTGACATTTGTATGTCTTCTTTTAAGAAATATGTATTCAAATATGTTGCTCATGTTTTGATCGGATCATTAGATGTTTTTCCTACACTTATTTAAGCTCCTTATGTAGTCTCATTATAAATCACTTTTCAAATGGGTACTTTGCAAATATTTTCTCCCATTCTGTGGGTCGTTTCTTCATGTCTTTGATTGTATTCTTTGTTGTGCATAAGTTTTTAAACTTTACGTGACCTCTTTTGTCACAATTTTTTTTTTGGTTGCCTGAGTTTGTGGGGTGTCGCTCAATAAATTTTTGCCAATGTCCTGAAGATTTTCCAATATGTTTTCTTGTATTAGTTTCATAGTTTGAGGTCCTAGATTTAAGTTTTTAATCCATTTTGATATAATGTTTGTAGATGGCAAAAGATAGGGGTTTAGTTTCATTCTTCTGCATATGAGTATCCAGTTTTCCCAGCATCATTTATTGAACAGATCGTCTTTTCTCCGGTGTATGTTCTTGGTACCTTTCTCAGAAACAAATTCACTGTAAATGTGTGGATTTGTTTCTGGTTTATTTATTCTGTTCCATTCATCTATGTGTTTTTGTGCCAGTACCATGCTGTTTTGGCAACTATGGCTCTGTAGTGTAATTTGAAATCAGGTAATGTAATTCCTCCAGTTTTGTTCTTTTTGCTTAGGATAGCTTTGGCTATTCTGGGTCTCATGTAGTTCCAAATATATTTTAAGATTGTGTTTTCTATTTATGTAAATAATTTAATTGGTATTTTAATAAGGATTGCATTGAACCAGTAGATTTCTATAGGTAGAATGGATGGACATTTTACTAATATTGATTCTTCCAATCTATGAACATAGAATTTTTTTTCATTTTCTGTGTCCTATTCAATTTGTTAGGTATTTAATTTTATGTGTGGCTATTGTAAATGGGATTACTTTTTTTCACATTGATCACTATTGGTATATACAAATTTTTATGTTGATTTTATATTCTGCAAATTTACTGAAATTGTTTATTAGTTCTAATAGTTTATTCATGGAGCTCTTACGTTATTCTAAATATAAGATTACACCATCTGCAAACAAGGATAATTTGACTTCTTCCTTTCAAATTTAAATGCCCCTTATATCTTTGTTTTTTCCTGATTGCTCTGGCTAGAACCTCTAGTACTATGGTAAATTACAGTGGTAACAGTAGGCATCATTGTCATGTTCCAGATCTTAGAGCAAAGGCTTTCAGTTTTTACCCATTCAGTATAATACTAGCTGTGGCTCTGTCGTATATGGCTTTTATTATGTTGAGGTATGGTTCTCCTAAATCCGGTTTTCTGAGAGTTTATATCATGAAGGGATGTTGAATTTTATGAAATGCTTTTTCAGCATCAATTGAAATAATCGTATGGTTTTTATCCTTCATTTTGTTGATATGATGTATCACATTAATTGATTTGCATATGTTGAGTTGAAGCATCCTCACATTCCAGGGATAAATCCCACTTGGTAATGATGAATAAGCTTTCTAATGTGTGGTTGAATTTGATTTGCTAGTATTTTGTTGAGGATTTCTGCATCAAGGTTTATCTGAAATATTGTCCTGTAGTTTTCTTTTTTTGATGTGTGTGTTTTTGGGGTCATGATAATAGTGGCAGCATAGAATGAACTTGGAAGTATTTCCTCCTCCTCTATTTTTTGAAATAGTTTCAGTAGAATTGGTATAGGTACTTTACATCTTTGGTAGAATTCAGCAGTGAAGCCATCAGGTTCCAGGCCTTTCTTTACCTGAAGACATTTAATTATGACTTTGATCTTTATGTTTATTATTGGCCTGTACAGGTTTGAGATCTTTTCCTGGCTCAGTCTTGATAGGCTGTATGTGTCTAGGAATTTCTCAATTTTTTTTCTAGATTTTCCAAATTATTGGCATATAGTTGCTCATAGTTGCTACTAATGATCCCTTGATTTCTGCAGTATCACTTATAATATCTTCTTTTTCATTTCTAATTTTATTTGGATCTTTTCTCTTGTTTCTTAGTTCATTAGGCTAAAATTTTATCAATTTTGTTTAACTTTTCAAAAAACAAACTTTTGGTTTTATTGATCTTTTGTATTGTTTTCTTCATTTCAACTTCATTTATTTCTTCTCTGATCTTTATAATTTATCTTCTACTAATTTGGGTTTTTTTTTTCCTCCTGCTTTATCAGTTTTTTAAAGCTATATCATTAAATTGTTTATTTGAATTTTTTGTTGTTGTTGATATAGGTGATTACAGCTGTAAACTTCTTTTTTACTACTGCTTTTGCTGTATCCTATAGGTTTTAGTATGTTGTGTTTCCATTGTAATATTCTGGAGAATATCATTTAATTTTCCTGTATTTGTATAGTGTCCAATATTCCTCTTGTTACTAATTTCTATTTTTATTTTGTAATGATCAGGAAATACTCTTGATATTATATCAACTGTTTTTGAATGTTTTCAGACTTGTTTTGTGACATAACGTGGTGTATTCTTGAGGAGGATTTATGTGCTGAGGAAATGAATGTGTATTATGGGGAAAAGAATGTAAATGTTCTTTAATATCTATTAGATTTAGTTAGTCTGTAGTGCAAATTAAGTGTGATGTTTGTTGATTTTCCATCTGGAAGATCTGTCCAATGTTGAAATGGGGGTGAAGGGGATGTTGACTTCTCCAGCTATTATTGTATTGGATCCTATCTCTCTCTTTAGCTCTAATAATATTTGCTTTATATAGTGGTGCTTTAGTGTTGAGTGCATTCGTACTTAAGATCGTTGTAGTCTCTTTCTGAATTGACACCTTTATCATGATATAGTGACCTTCTTTGTCTTTTCTTATAGATTTTTAAAAATATATTTTGTCTGATAAAAGTTTAGTGACTTCTGCTCCTTTTTGGTTTTTGGGCATTGAATATCTTTTTTATATCTTTGTTTTTAGTCTATATGTGTCTTTGTAGGTGAAGTGGTTTTTTTTTTTTTTTAGACAAAAGATCTAAATTGCTTTTTCATTCTTTCAGCCAGTCTATGCCTTTTGATTGGAGAGTTTGCTTCAGTTACATTCAATGTTAATATTGATAAGGACTTACTCCTGTCATTTTGCTATTCGTTTTCTAATTGTTTTGTAGTCTTCTCTTCCTTCTTTCTTTCATTTCTATCTTCCTCAAGTGAAGATTATTTTTTCTGGTTATATGATTTAGTTTATTGCTTTTTATTTTTTATGTAGTGATTGTATGATTTTGGTTTGAAGTTTCAATAAGGATTGCAAATAACTATATTATAACCCATCACTTTAACCTGATTAACAACTTAACACTATGTATGTAAACAAGCAAACAAGCAAAATGAAAACTAATGAAACCTCTATGCCTTAGCTTCATTTCCCTTTTTAATTTTGTTGTTATTTTTTTCTTATTGTACTGATTTTGTCTTGAAAACAGTTATTATTTTTGATTAGTAAATTATTTAGTCTTTCTAATTAGGATAAAAGTAGTTTACACACCACAGTTACAGTGTTATAATATTCTGTGTTTTTCTGTGTACATACTATTACCAGTGAGTTTTGTATATTCGGCTGATTATTTATTGCTCATTAATATCCTTTTCTGTCTGATTGAAGTTCTCCATTTAGCATTCCTGGTAGGACAGATCTGGTATTGATGAAATCCCTCAGCTTTTGTTTGTTTGCAAATTTTCCTTCATGTTTGAAGAACATTTTCACCAGATATACTATTCTAGGGTAAAAGATTTTTCCTTCAGCACTTTAATATGTCATGACCTCTCACCTGGCCTGTAAGGTTTCTGCTGAAAAGTCTGCTGCCAGATGTTTTGGAGCTCCATATTATGTTATTTGTTTCTTTTCTCTTGCTGCTTTTAGGATTCTTTCTTTATTCTTGACTTTTGGAATTTTGATTATTAAATTCCTTAAGGTAGTTTTCTTTTGGTTAAATCTGCTTAGTGTTCAATAACCTTCTTGTACTTGGAAATGACATCTTTCTCTCAGTTTGGGAAGTTCTTTGTTATTATCCCTTTGAAATACATTTTCTAACCCTATCTCTTTCTCTACTTCCTCTTTAAGGCCAATAACTTTTAGGTCTACCCCTTTAAGGCTTTTTTCTAGACACTTTTTGTGTGCTTTATTGTTTTTTATTCTTTTTTGTTTTGTCTCCTCTGACACTGTGTTTTCAAGTAGCCTCTTTTGAAGCTCACTCTTGCTTTCTTCTGCTTAATCCATTCTGGTATGGAAATACTCTGATTTATTCTTTAGTACACCTACTGAATTTTTCAACTCCAGAGTTTCTGCTTGATTCTTTTTACTTATTTTAATCTCTTTGTTAAATGTATCTGATACAAGTATGAATTCCTTCTCTGTGTTATCTTGAATTTCTTTGAATTTTCTCTACACAGGTATTTTGAAATCTCTGTTTAAAAGATAATATGTCTCTTTCTCGAGGGTTTGTCTCTGGTGGCTTATTTAGTTCATTTGATGAGGTCATGTTTTCCTGGCTTATCTTGATATGTGTTGATGGTTGTCTGAGTCAGCATTGGAGAGTTTGGTATTTATTGTAGTCTTCACTGTCTGGGCTTGTTTTTACCCACCCTACTTGGGAAGGCTTTCCAGATATTTGAAAAGACTTGGTTGTTGTGATCTAAGGTGCATCTGCTTTCGGGGGCATTCCAAGCCCAGTAATGTTTTGTTTCTTGCAGACTTGCAGAAGTATTGACTTGATAGTCTTGAATACAATCTGGGAGAATTCCTTGGATTACCAGGCAGAGACTCTTCTTTTCTTCCCTTACTTTCTCCCACCTCAAGCTGGGGGTGGAGTTACGCAAGCACGCCTGTGGTGTGTAACCCACCACTATGACAGCACTGGGTCAGACCTGAAGGTAGAATAGCACTGGGTCTCACCCAAGGCTTGTTATAACCACTTACTGGCTATTGCCTATGTTCACTCAAGGCCCTGTGGCTTTACAATCAGCATGTGGCAGAGCCAGCCAGGCCTATGTCTTTCCCTTCAGTATGGCAAGGTTTCCCAGGCCCCAGGTGAGTCAAAAGGTACTGTTTGAAAGCCAGGGACAAGATTAAAAAACCACAGAGGTCTACATGGTATTCTATTGTATTCAGGCTGAGCTGACACACAAAACCCAAGAGGCCGTCCCAGTCTTCTGTCTTCTCCAAAAGGAGAGGAGTCTCACCCTATAACTACTGCCACTCCATGTTATGAGGAATACTGCCAGACTACCAATGTTCCCTTAAGGGTTAAGGTCTCTTAAGTCAGCCTGTAGTAAATGCTGCCTGTCCTGGGACTCACCCTTCAGGGCAGTGGGCTCCCCTTTGGCCCAGGGAAGGTCCCAAAATGCCAAGTATCAAGTTCTGGAATCAGAAACTCCAAGGGTTCTTTTGATGCTCTAACCTTCTGTGGCCATGCTTGTACCTAAGGTACAGGACAAAGTCCCCTTTATTTTTTCCTCTACTTTTCTCAAGCAGATAATGTTTCTTCCTGTAGCCACCACAGATGGTAATGTACTGAGTCTCACCTAAAGCCAGGAAGTCTCAGAGGCTCAGCCAAGGGCATCAATGTGGTACCTAGGTATCACTGCTGATTATTCAGAACCCAAGGGATCTTTAGGTAGCAGGTGATGAATGTTGCCACGACTAGGACCTTTCCTTCAAGGCAGCAGGTTCCCCTCTGGCCCAGGGTGTGTCTACAAAGGTCATCTGGGAGCTAAGTCCTGGGACAGGTGTCTCACTACTCTGGCTGGTATCCTATCATGCTGTGGACAAGCTGGTATTTAATATACACGACAAAGTCCACCCCACTCTTCCTTATCCTCTCCTCAAGTGGAAAAAGTTGTCTTTTTCAGAGCAGTGAGCTGTGCAGTCTGCAGTGTGGAGGGGTGATTCCAGCATTCCCTTGGCCGTCTCAACTGGTTTCTTAGTAGATTGCATGACTTCCCAGTCCACTGTCTCTGGGCTTAGTTCAGCCCTAGAACTTCCCTAAGAGTTGCATTTCTTATGGTCTAGACTGCTTTTCAAATTTACTTGAAGATACAGAGTACTGTAATCTTCTGTGGCAAAGTTTGCAGGCACTGAAATTCTGACCGCTAAGATTGGTGATTTCCCACTGACTAGGTCTGGTTTAAGTGCTTCCTCCAAGGATGAGTGTCAGCTGAGTTTTGTCCAGTTTTTCTCTCTGCTCTAATAAAAGAGCAGTGAGCTCAATGCCTCACAATTGCTGTGTTTTCCCTCCCCCAGCACCTGGAGATGTTCTCTGGACCACCCTGACACAGATGAGGGGAGGGGAGGGGTGGCATCAGAGATTCAGTACTGTTTTTTCTATCTCTTAAGTGCCTCTTTCAGTGATATGAAGTTAAAACCAAGTACAGTGAATGCTCTCCTGACTTTAGCTTCTTATGAATGTATTTTTTCTCTATAGCTAGTTGTAAACTTGGTGTCCTTGCTGGGGGTTGGGTGGGGGATGATCCATGGAGTTTTCTATTCTGCCATCTTTTCCCTCCTTTTCTCCCTTTCTACTATTCTAAAAACGAGTTTAGTGTTATAAATTTCCATCTAAGGCAAGGTGAGGTGGCTCACGCCTGTAATCCCAGCCCTTTGGGAGGCTGAGGCTGGGGGATCACAAGGTCTGGAGTTCGAGACAAGCCTGACCAATATGGTGAAACCCTGTCTTTACTAAAAATACAAAAATTAGCCGGGCATGGTGGTGTGCACCTGTAGTTCCAGTTACTGGGGAGGTTGAGGCAGAAAAATAACTTGAACCCGAAAGGTGGAGGTTGCAGTGAGCTGAGATTGTGCCACTGCACTCCAGCCTGGGCAACAGAAAGAGAATCCATCTCAAAAAAAAAAAAAATCCATCTAAGCCCTAAGCCAGTTTAAATTTGATTTTCTGAAACCTAAAATTGAAAATATGCAAAATGATAAATAAATGTTTCAATTTTCTGGTGGTCAGCAAATTATTTTCCACAAATAACGTAACTGAGGAGAGAAAGTATGTTTGTAGGCTGACATTTTTTTACTCTGAATGATTATAGATTGTCATCCATTCTTAGCAATACTATTTGAAAATATAAATAAATTTAAAAAAATAAAAATTTACAGTCTGGCATGGTGGCTCATGCATGTAATCCCAGCACTTTGAGAGGCCGAGTCGGGCAGATTGCCTGAGGTCAGGAGTTTCAGACGAGTATGGCCAATACGGTGAAATCCCGTGTCTACTAAAAATACCAAAAAATTAGCTGGGAGTGGTGGTGTGTGCCTGAAATCTCAGCTACTCAGGAAGCTGAGGCAGGGGAATTGCTTGAACCAGGGAGGTGGAGGTTGCAGTAAGCCAAGATTGTGCCACTGCACTCCAGCCTGGGAGACAGAGTAAGACTCCATCTCAATTAAAAAAAAAATGCCTTCAGATTTGAACCTGTAGTGAGAACAAAAGGATACTAATGTAAAAGTTCTGTGTCGATGACTCCCTTCCTACAGCATTCAGTCGAATATTTGGCCTTTCTAGAGTTCTAGTTTTGTAGAAAGTCTTCCTTCTTAATATGTTTTGGCTCTATGTTCCCACCCAAATCTCAACTTGAATTGCAGTCCACCTAATCCCCACATACCAACAGCAGGACCAGATTGAGGTAATTGAATCATGTGGGCAATTTCCCCCATGCTGTTCTCTTGATACTGAGTGAGTCTTATGAGATCTGATGGTTTTGTAAGTGTCTGGCATTTCTCCTGCTTGCACTCATTCTCTCTCCTGCTGCCCTGTGAAGAGGTGCCTTCTGCCATGATTGTAAATTTCCTGAGACCTCCCCAGTCATGTGGAAGTGTGAGTTAATTAAACCTCTTTCCTTTATAAATATTACCTAGTCTTGGATATTTCTTCATAGCAACATGAAAACAAACTAACACACTTCTTTTCTTGCCAAGTAAAGAAACCTTAGTTTGTCAAATTATCTTAGGGAGCCACATTATCTCCTTTATCCTCTTTTATTTTAGCTGTCAAGCCTTTGTTAGCTTTCAGCTAATAAATACTGTATTAGATATCTAGAATCCAATCTTTTAACATTTTCACATGTGTAAAAAGTCAGAAACACAAAGATAACTTGATAAATTTCCTGTGTTCTACACAAGAGAAACACATTATTTTCCCCATTAGTAATTCTGAGGCTATTGTTGGACTCTTAAATATATCTTCTATTCTAGTCTCAGAAGGTTCTGTTGGTCATGGATATTTCAATTATCGAGGTAATTAAAATTAGCTATATTTAATACAGACTTCCTGGGCATACAGTGTGATTTTGTAGAAATGTGATGATGTTAGGATGTAAGAGTAGAGATCAACAGTTATTGTGAATATGCTGTGTATCAGACATTCTATTAGGTGCTTTATTATGCTGTTTCATTGATTCTTGACAAGTACCACATGGCCACTTTTAAAATGGAGTATTTGAGACTTACAGAGACTTAAACTTATAAATGTTGAACCCAGACCCATCTCTTTGGTCTCCAAAACCAAGTGTCTTTTTTTAACTTTTAAGTTCAGGGTACATATGAAAGTTTATTATATATGGAAACTCGTGTCATGGGGGTTTGTTGTACAGAAGATTTCATCACTCAAGTATTAAGCCTAGTACCCATTAGTTATTTTTCCTGATCCTCTCCCTCTTCCCACCCTTCACCCTAGAAAGGCCTCAGTGTGTGTTGTTCCCCTCTGTGTGTCCATGTGTTCTCACAATTTAGCTTCCACTTATAAGTGAGAACACTTGGTATTTGGATTTCTTTTCCTACACTAGTTTGCTAAGGATAATGGTCTCCAGCTCCATCCATGGTGCTGCAAATGACGTGATCTCATTCTTTTGTATGGCTGCCTAGTGTTTCATGGTGTATATGTACCACAATTTCTTTATCCAGTCTACTATTTATGGGCATTTAGGTTGATTTCATGTCTGCTATTGTGAATTCTACTGCAATGAATGTACATGTGTGTGTCTTTATAACAGAATAATTTTTATTCCTTTGGGTATATACCCAGTAATGGGATTGCTGGGTCCAATGATAATTTTTTTTAGGTTTTAAAAAATTGCCACACTGATTTCCACCGTGGTTTAACTAATTTACACACCCACCAACTGTGGATAAGCCTTCCTTTTTCTCTCCAACCTTGCCAGCATCTGCAAAACCAAGTTTTTTTTCATTGTATCACATTTCTTACAAGAGAATTATAAGTTTATACTTCCAAAGATCTGCTAGAATACTGTGGTATTTTACATAACTATCCATTTTCTATCAGAAAATTCAAAGTAATTATGTCCAGTTGATATAATATCATTATTTAACCTAAGGTTTGTAATCACACATCCTGAGGGTTGCCTTTTTCTTCGCAACTAGAAAACAGCCATGATTTATACTAAGTACACACCTATTTGGAAATTTTGCCCCAACAGTCACATAACAGCAATAATTGCTGCCTTTTACTGAAAATCCCTTATGAATAAGTCGGTTTGTACAAAACAGCCGTCAATATCACAATAACCATACATGGTAATGATTATTGATTATTCTTGCCACCTTGTAACTGAAGCAGCAGAAGTTATGTATATTGTCAGGATTCAAACACAGATATCTTTCATTTCAAATCCCTGAGCTTGTTCCACTACATTATAATGATGCCCTACTCATCATCCAATAGCATTAATTATCTCGCTCTTCTAAATTATCTTACTTTGATTTTACCTCCCCCATCACTTAATTCTTTGTTTATTAGATCGACCTCATTTTTTACCATTTTATTTGTCAACCATATTTAGTTTATACCTCTTGCTAGATCTTTTAAAGCTATCCATTTACTCAATTAAAATGGACCACGAAACTCACTACTCTATTATATACCACCACACATCACATCACACCACCAAAAGTGTATATAATAATTGGAAAACCCTGTATGAAAATATCTTGATATATCTTCTCTGTTCTCATTGTACAATAACTAAATAGTCATTTTAGAATTTGTGTCGTGGAAAAGAAAAAAAAAAGTACTAATAATCTAGTTTTTGGTTAAGAACCAAAAGATGCAAATATGTAGAATCTGAGAAATCAGTTACTCAATATACAATTGGACATTGAATTAACTAGTAAAAGAAGTGTAAATTCAGGTGTTCTGAGTTTATGAGACATCAGAAGTTAAGTCTGAATAGAGAGCATGGATGTATATCACTATGTTACTCAATCTCTCTTTATACCTTCCTCACTTTATTTAGTAAAAAACGAATCTTTTATATCTTGTTTGGAAAATGGTTTTAACAAACCACCTAGCACTGTCTTAATAGAATTAGGAACAAAAAAAAATAAAGCCAGGTATTTAATCATTTAAAAGTACAAGATATTCCCTCTTCTGTCCACTCTGATTTTACCTATTAAACAAAATGCAACTGAATACCTATTAGAGGACAGTACCGGTACTAGAATACCAATTTCCTCACTTTCTGAATTTGAGGCTTGTCATGGGACAAAGAGATTAAAAAATGAAATGTGTGTTTATTTCTCCTTCTTAGAAAAACACACATGTTATTACCACTGTTCTTATTATTAGCATAAAATATAAGCAAGTTTTAATATGGTAGTCTCACAAAGACATACAATAAAATGTTCAAATGTTTCATGGTGCTCTAATGTTCTTTTTCCATCACATTAACCTGTTTAGAGCTAAATTTTAATGGTTGCTGTCATTAAGAAAAACGTGCAGCTCCCTCCTCCATGTGGGAATCACAGTAGCCAATGAATGGTTATTGATCTGAGATAACTAAAAGGGTAAAATGCAGGAATTGAAATTTGGATTCGCTTTTTTTTTTTTAACATTTCCCAAAGCAGAGGTCATAATGGTAGCATCGATCCGGTGTAAACCAGATGACATTTAGGTGATCCTGTTTGGCTAACTGCAGCAATAAGCTTGATCGTCCCTTCTCCATCTTGAAACAAAGCCTTATATAAGGGCAGAGGCGGTATTTTTTATTTCCAACTCCTCTATGGTATTTCTCCCAAGCTCTCAAAGCACAATGGCATTTAGATTAGAATTCCTGTCAGCCAAGGCACTTATCTATATGCATATTATACAATAACTGTCTCCTGAGGACTACTACTGTTTATGTATGGAAATATTCAAAGCCTACTTTTCCCCAGGTAGTCTTTACTTTCTCAACATTATGGCAATCTCATTCCTCATATTTCATATTTCATCACAAACTACTACTGATTTACCAAGCAATCTTACTGCTATCACTAGTTCTTCCTTTCCACCTCCTTTCTAGCTCACTGAAAAGGTAGTACTCATATAAGGCTGACATTCTCTAGGGTATTCCTCAATGTCTGCTCCAACCTAATGTCTTACCCCTCTCAGTGATGCTTATAATTTAAAATAGGGTCCTCAGTGATATAAATGTCTTAAGTTTAAATGATTTTCTGTTGCCAACCATGTTAAAGAAATATTTTCATTGTTTGTAGGTGGTGTAATTTATTGTAGATTAGCATACAAAGATAATTAATTCCTTGTGCAAGAAACCTGAAATGGTAAATTCTTACTATTACCAAAATCATTTATGCTAACAAGTTGCTTAGATTGTCATCATCTCTGGAAATCTTCTGCACTTAAAATAGGCAAGAGTTACCTTGAACTAACAAATGCAGAGTTGACACTGGTAATTGAGGTTGCATGAACACAGAAACCTATAATATACTATATTGGAGTGTCCCATTATCATGAACGAAGAGATATTTTATTATTTATTTATTATTAATTTCTTTAGTGACAAGGTCTTGCTCAGTTGCCTGGGCTGGAGTGCAGTGGCACAATCATAGCTCACTGCAGCCTCGAACTCCTGCCATCAAGCTCACTTCAGTCTCCTAAGTAGCAATAACTACAGGTATGCACCACCACACCCGGCTAAGTTTTTGTAGAAACAGGGTCTTGCTATGTTGCCCTGAGTGGTGGAAAATTTCCGGCTTCAAGTGATCCTCTCCAGCCTTCCAAGTTGCTGGGATTACAGGTGTGAGCCATCATGCATGAAGAGGTATTAATTCAGATTTAATCAAGATAGTTTCTTCTGTCAATCTGTAGGTTAAGACCGTGAATATTCTGACTTTCTTCACTTCATTTCTATAATCTGCTTTACACTTCCAAAAAACAAACTGATTCAGCCTTTACATGAAATGAAATTGTTCCAATAAAAATAAATATACTTTGTTCAAGGAGAAAATTGTAACTTTCCATTGTTGAAAGCGTTAACTACATAGGCAAAAATATTATTTTCTTTTTTTGGTCTCTAGAATGAAAACGATGCTCTCCAGCATTGTGGTATTTTTAATTCCAAGAAAGTGGAAGATTCATTGTTGAATTCTTGCAATGCACCACGATGTCAATGTAAGATCAAGATTTATGAAGGAAAAAGGATAAAAAGCCTAATAAATGAAGGCTTGAATTATCTTCACAAAGATAGAATATTCTCAATGTTACCTTGCTTTTTTGTTATTTAATATTTCTAAGAATAATAAAGCACAACCAATTTTTATAGTGCAATCAATTAATTAAATAATAGGTCATAAAATATTTATTTTCCCCCATAGAATCAGAGCTGAGAATCCATCAATAAGTGTATTTTTTTCTCACCTTTTGACATTTTAAGATCCTCAAGCTGCTTTTTTATTTTCAAAGAAAAAAACAAGATGAAACTAAACCAAACCAAAATCTAGCAATCATTGGGCAGAGAAGCTAAATCAAGGTAGTTCTTGTAAATTATTTGCATGAGAACGTCTTTAAAAATATCAAAACCAGATGGTATATCTTTTAAGTAGAATTTAAAAATAAATTGATTCTCATGATTTATGGTATTTATCTTGAATTGTGGAAGGACTTCTAAATCATCTTTAAAGGCCAAATCTATATGGAATAGTCTTGTAGAAGTTTACTCTCTGGCTTTGCTGAAACCAAGAATTAGCTTAAATTAGACCTCTTTTGTTTGGTGCTAATAGAAAAAAATTATTTAAAGTTAAATAAGTTAACATTTATAACAAATAATAAATCTTTGCTTTAAACTTAATGATAATCACTTTTTCCATTTGACATTGAAGAAGGTTTGTTATTAGAAACTGGTCAGGGTGTTAGAAAGTGTCAGGGTTAATAAGTACGGTGATTATCCAAGAACAGAAAACCAAACACTGCATGTTCTCACTCATAGATGGATGTTGAACATTGAGAACACATGGGCACAGGGAGGGGAATGTCATACACTGAGGTCTGTTGGGGGTGGGGAGAGATAACAGTGGGTGGGGTGGTTGGGGAGAGATAACATTGGGAGAAACGCCTGATGTAGGTAACGGGGGGATGGAAATAGCAAACCACCATGGCATGTGTGTACCTATGCAACAATCCTGCAGGATCTGCACATGTACCCCAGAACTTAAAGTACAATAAAAAAAACTTGCAAAAGGAAAAAATAATAAGTACAGTGATTATCAAACTTTAGCATGAATCGGAGTTATTAAAGGTGCTTACTAAAACAAAGATTGTTTGGCCCAGATCCAAGTATTTCTAATTCAATAGATATCAGTTGGATCCTGAGAATTTTGGTGCTAAACAGAGTTCCAAGGTGATACTGATGCTGATTGCCAAGGAAATATACTTGAAGAACCACTGGAATAGCATAAGGAAGGACCAGAAGTAAATAAATGTTGGTCCTAATCTATTTCAGTCACTGAGAATATGTGCATCCTTATACAAGACACCTTCTTCATGTATATGAAACATTGAACAGTTATTGAATTCTTATTTCTTGATATATGAGTACCAAACCTCTGAATCTATTCATATGATAAATATTTCAACACGTTTCATGAGCTAAACCATGATGCTGCTGAAATGGTGAAACTGAACAAGTCCCTTTCTTCCCAAAGCATATATGCTAGTGGGAGAACATAAAATGAACAAATAAGAAAATATGTGATATAATATCAAATGATGATAAATGCTATGAAGAAAAAATCAAACAGGTTGAGAGGATAAACAGTGATAGATAGAAAAGTCAAAGATTAACATTTAAGCACTCTATTTGATTATAAAAACAACCTCCTTATGAGATAAGCGTTTGTGTTCCCATATTGTTGCTGAGGAAATTGCAGCTCAGTGAAGACAAGTAATATGCCCAGTATTACACATCTAGAAGATAGTAGAATTGGGAATTGAAATCAGATCTAACTCTAAATACTATTCTCTCAATTAATATATTTTATCCCCAATTGTCTAGGCACAGTAATTGGTATAGTGGAGTCATGCTATTAATATGGTTATCATAGTTTCCATGATTGAATATATTTTTCACATAGAAATCCTGTTTCATAAATGAAGAAACATAATCTCCGAAAGATTAAATTTTTTGCCCAAATTCACCCAGTTAGTAAGGATTAAATATGAACTATAGCCTGATTGACTATGCACACTTTTTCTACTATGATAATCTGCCTTCTCACCATAAAATGAGAACAGTAGTATAATTACACAGGAAAATCTACCTAGTGTTTAGGAATAATATTTGAAAAAATCAAACAGTATATGTATATAAACTGTATGTTTATAATTATTGGCATTTTCTTTTGCAGTAATAATGCTTAATACCTTGGGTATTGGAGAGTTCAGATACAACAGGAAGAAATCATTTCCCATGTGATTTTTTTGTTGAAATTATTAAAGAGTTCATCTTGGCCTTTTAGACTCACTCAATTATAAAGAGTCTTTTTGAGATATATTATTTTAATCAAAGTATTCTTTTGCTGAGCATCATTAGGGAAGCACATAAGAAGACATGAACATATATTTTTTCCAGTCATTCCTAAGTGAAATGCAAGTTGAGTCACCAAACCAGAATGCTCATTCTACTGGAGATTATGCTCAGTATTTTGCAAGAGTCAAGGAAACTCATTTGACAGTAGTACTCATCAGGATGATACTTCACAAGAGTGGGCAGGCTTACATTACAGACTGGAGAAGTTCAAACTACTCTTGTCATTCTATTCTTGGTTGCCAGCCAGCCATTGGAAGTATTTAATACCCATTTAGGATGTAAGTTGAAAGATTTCACTCTCGGTATTGATCAGTTTTCCCTTTTCATTATATAGGGGTCATCAGTTTCACCGAAGCACTAAAATCTATCAAGTCCCCCGAGAAATACTGTATTCAAGTTAAAACTAAGGGTCATCTTTCAATTATCTTTCACTTGTTACATTCATAATTAGAAAATAATTAAACCAAGATATGTTCAGTGGTTTGAAGCATTTGGAATTTGGATTTCTGTTCTGAAGATTTTGCTGATGATATCAGCAAAATGGGACTGTGGAAAACACACTAGGGGTTATTTTCTTAATTTTGTAATTTTTTCCGCTGGAAAGCACCAAGTAATTCAGGATGACTAATGGCAAATATAATAACACAAACTGTTTATAGTCAGAGCATAGTGTAGTTGGAGTTCCAAACTGGGCTTCAAACCCCATACATATTAATATGACATTGTACTATTGTGCGATTTTCCAGTGGGCTTTATTTGGTGTTCTCAGTTTTCAAATAATTTATGATTTGGTTGCTTACATAGAAGTAGGAGAGGCCCCCTTTTGACAAGAAATGAAAATTTTAAAACAATTCTCTAATATCACCATTCTCAACAAAATTTAGTCCTCTCTGGGAAAGCAACATAAAGTTTGAACTTGAAAGACAGCACTTTCTCATTCTCTCTCATCTTGATGTGATTTAAGCTTTCATCAGTAAAAAACTAGACATGTCACTTCGAATACAAAAAAGAAATGCCAAAACTTTGTCTTGAAAAGCAAGGTCTGTGCATTGAAAAGTAATTGAGCTTTTCATTTGAATCATTAAACCTTTCTCATTTTCAACAACTTTGTTTTCAACCTGCCTGTGTTCTCAATTCAGATGGCGTATCTTACCCCAGACAGTTTCCATTTTTGCTTTTCAGAGATTTATTGGACCAAATATTTGACAAAGACAGTGCCTATAAGTGCTGAGATGCAGGTGTACATGGCTAGGCTTGGCACCCAGTAGTGGTCATTGATGCCAAACTCAAGTCCATTGTACTTATATTGCTGCAGGCATAACAGATGTAGGTGCAACTTGTTTTGGAAAATGTTTCTATTTTCTATAAATCCAGTTGGTGCCCAACAACACTCTCCAATAATGGAACTCGGCCAATTTAGAAAGTCACCACTGGTAAAATATATACAACTGTAAAATATGAGCCTCATTACCATACAGCGATCATGTATTCATTACTCATTTAGATCAAGTCCATGTGTCGGAGTGCTCATTTAGAAATGAATGTCAAACCTGCAAGGATTTATCATTGTTCTCATGCCTTCCTTATATTGCAAGTGACCACATACTGGTCTTTAAATAATGAGCTTTGCCTGAAAAATTGCTCATCCGTGCCTTGATAAAGATCTCAGCACAGGAGTTAGCATAGACGGTGTTTATTTAAATTCATCCTAATCCATAATCAACGAGACCAGTTGCAATCAGCCTTATAATTTGAATCTCCTTTTGAGCTCTCCTAAATATGTAAATCTTTCTTTCTCTTTACATGGATTTCTGTTTGAATGCATGCTAGATAATTGCAACAGTTAAAATGGCACACTTGACATCCCGCAGCAGTTGAAGGCAAAGCATTCTTTTATACCCCCATTACAATACTGTTAGAATTTACAATTGAGTAAACTTAGTGACCTCTATTTAGAAGAAGGCTGAGGTGGAGAGGGATCATTTCATGCTTTTCAGTTTGCCAGTGTACAGATGCAATTGTACATGAGTCTTCCATCCTGTACAATCTTTATGGTTTGAAGAAATTTTTATCAGACATAGATAACAGTCTGTTGTACTCTAGCATGCTATGTATCAACACTGACACTGAATTATTAAGACAAGCAACAAATGATAGGTTGATATGTGAGCTTATTTACTAGGATGAGCAGATGCCTTGATCTATAAAGGTTTTGAAAAAAATGGCTTCTTGTAAAGCACACTCAAAGGTGTGGGGTCATGTTGCAGGCCTTTGGTTACGCACCTTCTATCTTTAGGGTCTTTTTTTGATCCAGTTAGTCAGTCTGACTGTGGTGTAGAGTAGCCAGAGCCCAATCAGGTCATTAAACCCTTTAGATAGTAGGGAGTAGAAATTCTTCCTAGGAAACCATGTGAGGTTTTGAATCTATGTGGCTGGATGGTCAGGTCACTTTAGAATTACTAGTATGCTATTCAAATAAGCCAAGATAAAGATTTCTCATGGTTTATATCAACTGCTTTATTAGGTTTGTATACATTTAGATATTTATTACCTTTGCAACTCTGATAGATTTCTGTGGGAGCCTCTTCATCTTCAGAAGAAATAATATACTTTTAAAGAAAATAGAAGTTTCTTATTTCTAGCTATGCTCATATACCACCTGATGCATATATGAAGCTCAATAAATACTTGTTGAATGGATAAAATTGTTCAATGACTTTTGGAAATCAGGAGATGTGCACATTTCTTTTAAAGCTGAGTTATAATCAAGAAGCTTGATAATGATCTTATTTGAATGCATGTAGAGAAAAAAGCAGAGTTATTATGGATATAATTACAATTAAAATAAGCCTTGATTTTCAATACTATATAATCAACCATAAAATTACATTGATTAATGAAATCTATTAAAGTGTTTCTGTCATTATAATAATAAAATCCAAGAAAGTTTTAAGTTTTTCCTCTGAAACAAGGTGGTCTTTTAAAATAAGCCTTTAAAAATCTTAAATATCTCTTCCAGAGGTGATCAACATGAATTGATCATGTCTCTTAATTTTAACACTTAAGTGCTGTGTCAAAACCGAATTGTCAGCTTCTTAATGTGAGTTATTGACACAAACTCACATTTGATTTTAGTGTGCATTATATTTTATTTTTTTACCTAGATTGTTATGTCAACACATATTAGTCATTTGTGCATATTTATATCATATGCCATAAAAACTAACTTAGTTCCTATGAGCAGAGTATTGAAATTTTTGAATTATTATGTGAGTTCATGAAAGTATTTAACACCAATACTGCTATTCCACATACTTATGAATTTTATGATCTTCAGTAAATATAGAAGCAACTGTCTTATTTAAAGCAATGCCTGTATTTCTAATACTGAAGAAACAGAATCATCATTATGTTTATATTACTCAATATAAAATTGATTTGATTACATTATATATAATTTATATAGGGGGATATTATTTTTAAGGCATATGAATTACTAAGATTCTATTTCAAAACCAGAAAACAGGTATTTAATGATAAGAAGTAAATCAATATTTTATTGAAATTCTAAGAATTTAAAAAAACTCCTTGAAATTTTTTGAAGACATTGAAACTAATTACTTTAACTATATTGGTAAGAAGAAATTAGAAAATTTCTTGAAATTGCACATTTGTTGAATTTCCAGAAACCAGAACTTTATATATTTTCAGTTTCAAAAGTTGCTTGTGCTAGTTTCTAATGAAGTATCAACTATCACAGTAACTGTGGAGGTAAAGTGCTGCAATATTATTTTAGAATGTAAGAGTTTTAGACAGACTGCTGCATCACGGAATAAATCTTATAGCAGCAGGAACTCAAAACTAGCAGTGCAGTCTTTCACATAAGGCAATGACTTTTAGGTTTTACTCCCTTTATTAATTTATATTAAGTACAAGAGTAATATGTGCTTATTGTAACTTGCAAAACAATGCAAAAATACACGGAAAGCATGTCAATAGTCTTTCTCATCTTCTCTCCAAGCAGTTCTTCATGTTCATACAAGCAATATGCAATTATACCTGCATGAGATTTTGTTCTTCTCTCTTTTAAAATAACATAATCATAACAAACACATTATTCTGTAATTTGCTTTTTCACTGTAAAATATGTTATTGATATTCTACCAGAACCCTACATATAGGTCTATTATTTATTTTAATATGAACATTCCACAGTTGAATGACCCTTTGGCAAATGAACACATGTTAATTTCTGGTTTTGGCATTATATAGACTGCTAAAATAAACATGTTTGTACACATATAATTACATGTTTGTGCTTTTATTTCTTAGGGTCAAATGGTATATAAACTTTGGGAGATATTGCCAGTATCTTTTTAAAAAATATTAAAGTAATTTATATCTCCTGAAAGCAATATGTTAAGTTTAATTGTTTCCCAATATCCATGCCAGAATAAATGCCATTGATTTCTTGATTTTGCTAATGTGATGAATAAAATATGGTTCTTAAAGTTGTTTTAATTTGCACTTACCTGGCCATTAGTGTGTCACTCTGTATTTTCACACACACACACACATACACACACACAAACACCAGTTATATATAGAACAATTATGTTTTTTTCTATGAATGCATGACTTAGCCATTTTATATTTGGTCTTCATTTTTTTAAATAATATACAGGAACTTTATATATTAGAGAAATTGAACCATTGTGCATTATATGCACTACATGCATTTGGGTGCATATATCTTTTGTTTTGTTCATTCAATTCTTCATAATGTTTGATTTTATTATTTATTGTTATGAAATCAAATATGTTTGTCTTCTTTTTATGTCTTCTGGTTTTTCTGTCTTATTTAGGAAGACCCCCTTGATCCCAAGATTATAAAAACATTGACTTAAATTTTTAAAAAAATTAAATTTTGACATGAGTAACATGTTTTTTATTATACTTTAAGTTCTGGGGACATGTACAGAACGTGCAGGACTGTTACATAGGTATACACGTGCCATGGTGGTTTGCCGCACCCCATCAAACCATCATCTACATTAGGTATTTCTCCTAATGCTGTCCCTCCCCTAACCCCCCACCCCCTGACAGGCCCCGGTGGGTAATGTTTACCAACCTGTGTCCATGTGTTCTCATTGTTCAACTCCCACTTATGAGTGGGAACATGCGGTGTTTGGTTTTCTGTTCTTGTGTTACTTTGCTAAGAATGATGGTTTCCAGCTTCATTCATGTCCCTGCAAAGAGCATGACCTCATCCTTTTATGTTATACAAACACACATCCATACACATGATATTCTTCTGGAATTTATTTTTTAATTATATTACAGAAGAGTCTCTTGTTTTCTATTCAAAATGTTTGGTAAATCATACTAATTCAAACTAAATGTTCCTCACTGTGTGAATGGTTAAAGGAAATGTGTTATATAACACAATGGAATGTTATTCAGTCATAAAAATAATAAAATCCTGCATTTGCAGCAACATGAATGGAACCGGAAGTCATTTTAAGTGAAATAAGCCAGGCACAAAGAGACAAATCTCATGTGTCTAGTCCTGTGTCACCAATATACTTCTTCAATTACGAAGGTTTTGTGTCTGTACATACATATATATATACACATAGCTATATACATATAAAATATATATTATATTTACATTTACATTGAATATATACAGTATGTATCATATATACTTATATATTAATATATAAAGATTTATACGTACTTTTCTTATTTTATTATTTTATAGGAACTTACCTCAATTTAGCATCTATAAATAAAATTAAAAATAACTGTTGGGATTTCAATTGGAATAGAATTAAATACATAAATTTTGAAAAGATTGACATTTTGTCCTAATAAATATTTCCATGCATGAACATATATCTCCCCATATTTTTGGTATTGTTTTATATTTCTTTAGACTTTTAAATAGATTTTAAATATATTTTTTTCCTACGTATTGGCAAGACCAGTTCTCAATACATCAGCATGGGTTTAAGATCTCTCAAAGTGATCAAGTGGTCGTTGAAAAAGAAAGAGAGACAAAGAAAAAGTTTTCCTTAAAGCTGGGCCCAGGGTAGACACCACATAATGCTGCTCCGTGGATGTCTGACATTCCCCTGAAAACCTCAGTTTTTTATTATGCTCTTTCAGTGGGGGGGGAGGGCGAGGTTATGCAAAGTTTCAGTGATAATTATCCAAAAAAAATACATTTGTAAAAGCTGGTGCACAAAAATCACAATGTGGTATTATAAAAGCAGAACAATATAAAGATAACTTCCTGTGTGTCAGCGTAGAAATGATACACCTTAGCAAGAATAGAGGTTAAACATAAACTTATGATTATCAGCAAGAACATATTGGGCTCACAACTGCAGGGGGAACAGGATCTGACACAGGACAACCAGCGTGACCACAAAAACTTCAAGAGGAGGGGCCTCCATGCAGGCCTGGAGGAGCAGTGGGAGAAGAAAGACTTTTATATCCTTATCTCAACCACAGAGGTTTTACTTAGGACAGATGCCCCTCATGCATCCATTTATAGGCTCTCCATAAGGGTCTCATACCCTTTCCAGGGCCATCAATATGCCTTTCCCGGGAAAGGAATATCAATATGCCTTTCCCGGGAAAGGAATATAGGTAATAAGCCTCTCCATTACACCTCCGTTTATAGGCTCTCGGCAAAGAGAAGCCTATTACGTGCTGTCATCTCTCTCCGGCAGTCAAGCTATGTGGTTAGTCCCTTTCACAGAATTCCTGTTTTTAACAGAAAAGTTTAGCAGCGCCAAAGTTACAAGTTTTATCTCAGCAGAGCCAAAGTTACAAGTCACATCTCAGCATTTCACAAATGTAATCGATACAGTAAGTAACAAGCATCACAAAGCAAATAACTCATTTTGGGGAAACCAAATTCTAAGAGAATTTACAGGTTAAAAATCAACAACAATTTCATCTTGTTGTTTCAGATAGCTCAGGTTTTGCCAATTCTTCCAGAAGCTTGGGGTTGCTCAGTCACCACCGAGGGGTCCAGAGTATGCCCAGCAGCTATGAAATATGTTTGCATGTATTTTATAACCTTAATCGTGCTTGTAGGCAGCAGAATACTAACATTATTGAGATGATTATTGATGGCGTGGAGAAAAGTTCTTGTTTTTATATGTTTCTTTTTGTCCATTAATCTATCAAATTATCTTCCTAATTCCAATAGCTCTTTCCCTTGAGTTACAGCTTTTAAAAAGTATATAACCATATAATTTACTAATTGAGATATTTTCTCTCTCTCTCTTTTTTTTTTTTTTTTTTTTTGTTGTTGAGACAGAGTCTTGCTGTGTTGCCAGGCGCCAGGCTGGAGTGCAGTGGCGCAATCTCAGCTCACTGCAATCTCCACCTCCTGGGTTCAAGCAATTCTCCTGCCTCAGCCTCCTGAGTAGCTGGGACTACAGGTGTGGGCCACCATGCCCAGCTAATTTTTGTATTTTTTAGTGGAGACGGGGTTTCACCATGTTGGCCAGGATGGTATCAATCTCTTGACCTCGTGATCCGCCCACCAACGTCTCCCAAAATGCTGAGATATTTTCTTATATTCTGTTGTTTATCAAGAGATTTTTAATCCTATTAGGTTGGCACAAAAGTAATTGTCTTTGCCATTGAAAGTAATCACAAAAACTGCAATTTCTTTTGTGCCAACCTAATACATTAGCTAGAATTTTTAAAATAATAATGTTGACAGCACAATCTCTGTCTTGTTCTTGGTTTTAATGAAAATGATTTTAGCATTTCACCGTTTAGTATAATATTTGTAGTAGGTCCTGTGGTATGCAACCCAAATCTCCCATTTCAATCTATTTGGTAGTTTAAGCACCCCAGATTTATTCTTTTTCAGGAAGACCTTAGCTGTTCTTGGCCGTTTGTATTACCATATGAATATTAGAATTACCTCATCATTTAACATAAAAATAGATGCTTGGATTTTGAATAGACTTTCATTGAATATTAGATCAATTAAAGAACAGCTAGTGTATTTTAAATATTGAGCATCCTCATCCACAACTGTGGTAAATCCCTTTACATCTTTAAGCCTTCTTTATTTCAGTGATTTTCTTGCAGTTATCTGTGTAAAGTTCTGGAACATCTTTTGTATCATATTTTTCTAGTTTTCTTCTTTATGCTAATGTAAATATGTCATTAAATTTGATTTTGTATTTTTTCTTGCTAGAAAGTAGAAAAATGATATAATTTTCCTTTATTAACATTGTAGTCACAAACTGAGTTGTTAGCTCTAATGACTTACCAATAATTTCTTTTGTATTTTTTTCCTAAGTAATTATATTGACAGTGAATAAAGACAGTTTTATATAGTTCGAGTATGCCTAATCAAAAAAATTTGAAATTTAGAACACTCAAAACCTGAAAATTTTTGAGTGTTGTTATGACACTTAAAGGAGATATTCATTGGAGTATTTTAGATTTTAAATTTTCAGATTAGGGATGCTCAATCAGTAAGTATAATGCAAATATTCTAAAATTTTTAAAAATCTGATATTCGAAACACTGGATTTATGCATTTTTGATAAGATATATGGAGCGTGTATCAGCCTTTCTAATTTATATACTGGCTAGAATCTCCAGTATAATATTGTCTAGATGTGATGATAACAGATATTTTTGCCTTATACCTAATTTCAAGGAAAGTACTTTCAATATTTCACTTTTAAGTATGATCCTTGCCATAAGTTTTATATAAATGCCCTTTATCAGATTAAAATTCATGAACAAGTATTGAATTCAGTATTTTTGTATTGTTTGTAATTATTTTTCATCTTTATTTTATCAATACGTGGAATTACATTGATTGATTTTCTCTTAAACATTGTAGAAGTGAAGCACAGCTAAATGGTACAATAGGATCCTCCAGTGACTATCCCCCTGAAGAAACATCAATTCGAATGGCCTTTCCAACAGCTAAGAAATACAGGTAAAACATCACAGTACCTGATTTTAGCATAATAATGAAAAAGATGCATTGAAGAGTGTAGGAAGGACAATCTTACATTGCCTGCATCAATGGACCCTCAACACCAGGCATAATGAAAAGAAACACCATCCACTTGGAGAAGGGAAAGGAAGTATGCCTGAGACTGTTTCTTAGAAGCCAGTGTCAGGTATGCCACAGTAAAGCACAGCACTGGGTAGAAACCCCATGATCCCTGATTTCAGAGTGGTGATCATGAAAACAGCTTCCAGATCTGCCTCAGTGTCAGAATGGAATCCACCACCCCAGCAGACTGGACTTGAGTCTCAGCCCACATCACCCCAGCTGATTTAAGTGGCTCAGCCCAAATAATATTTAGTGCCAGAATGGCAAACTTAGGGATAGAGTGCCCTCTAGTGCTGAAATGGCTGCAGTAACCAGAGGCTTAGGGAACGCAATTCATCCTCTGAATTCCTGAAAGACCCTTTGAAAAAGGGCAAGTACAAACGTGGTCAGACTGAGAAGACTGTAATAAATACCTTATTATTATTCAATGCCCAAGTATCAATGTATGTCAAGAAGGATCCAGAATATTCACAGAAATATGACCTCACCAAACAGAATAAATTAGGTACCAGTGACCAAATCTGGAGAGATGGAGATATGTGATCTCTTAGAGAGGGTATTTAAAATAGGCATTTTGAGATAACTCAAAACTTCAACAAAACACACAGAAATAATACAGAAATGTATCAGAGAACATTAACGGAGAGATTGAAATTTTTAAAAATCAAACTAAAATTCTAGATCTGAAATATACAGTGAAAAAATGAAAATGCATGAAAGGGTCTCTACAAAGGAATTGATTAAGCAGAATAATCAGTAATCTCAAAGACAGTCCATTTGAAAATGATGTCAGAAAAGATAAAAGAAAAATAAAGAATGAAGTAATCCCAGAACTTTGGGAGGATAAGATGAGTGGATTGCTTGAGCCTAGGAATTCGAGAGCAGCCTGGGAAACATAGTGAGACCCTAGCTCTACAAAAAAAATTTTAAAAGACTGAAATACAAAACTATTAAGAAGATTATTGCTTACAACAATTTGTTTAAAAAGACAATTTAAAAAGATATAAATTGAAATATCTAATTTCAAAATGTGAAAGGAATAAAGTATACAGTTTTTTGTTTGTACCTTTTATTTGTGATCAAAGTTAAGTTGCTAGCAGTTCAGAAAAACTTGTTTTAAATATATTTTTATCAGCATCATGGTAGCCATAAAGCAAAAACCTATAATAGATATGCTAAAAATAAAAAGCAAGGAATCAAAAAAATACTACTATAGAAAAGCACATAACCACAAAAGAAGACAGTAGGAGAGGAAGAAAGAAAAAAGGAATGTACAAAACAACCAGAAAACAAATAACAAAATGGCAGTAGTAAGACTTTACCTATCAATAATAACATTAAATGTAGATAGATTAATTCTCCAATTAAAAGACATAGAATGGTTGAATGGATGAAAAATAAGACCAAACTCTATGGTGCCTACAAGAAACTCACTTGGCCTGTAAAGACACATGTGAGCTGAAAGTAAAAAAATGTAAAAAATTACTTTATGCAAATGAACAAAAAAAAAGCAAGAGTGTCTATACTTGTATCAATAAAATAGACATTAAATCAATCATGGTAAAAAAAAGACAAATAAGGTCATTATGTAATGATTAAGTGGTAAATACAGCAGGAGGATACAACAATTGAAAATATGTATGCACCAAACACTGGAGCACCTACATTTATAAAGCAAACATTAATAGTTAAAGGAAGAGATCAATGGCAGTACAATAATAGTAGGGAATATCAGTACTTAACTTTCAGCAATAGACAAATCATCCAGACAGAAAATAGAGAGAAAATATACCAGAATTAACTGCATTCTATATGAAATAGACCTAACAGACATTTACAGAACATTTCAACTAACAGCTGTAGATTATACATTTTTCTCAACAACACATGGAACACTGTCCTGGATAGATTATATGTTAGACCACAAAACAAGTTTTAACCCATTAAAAAAATCAGAATTGTGTTTAGTATCTTTTCTGACCAGAATGGAATAAAATTAGAAATCAGTAACAAGCAGAACTTCAGAAACCATACAAACGTGAAAATTAAGCAACACATACATGAACAACCAATGAATCAATTTAGACATTAAAAATGAAATTTAAAACATTCCTGGGTACATACAAGCAGTCAACATTGCCTCAGGAAAAAATAGAAAACCTGAACAGATCAATAATAAGTAACACAATTGAAGCAGTAATAAAAAAACATTCTATCAAAGGAAAGCTCAAGGCCTAACATTTTCAGTACTGAATTCTACAAAACATTTAAAGAAGGATTAATACCAATTATACTCAAACTATTTCAAAAACTAAAGAGGAGGAAATACTTCTGAACTTATTTTACAAGGCCAGCATTACCTTGATACCAATACCAGATAAGGACACAATAAAAAAGCAGAAAAGTACAAGGTAATCTATCTAATGAACATAGAAGCAAAAATACTCAACAAAATACTAGTAAACCAAATTCAACAACACTTTTAAAAAACTATTTACCTATGATCAAGTGGGATTCATCCCAGGTATGCAAAGATGGTTCAACCTACACAAATTAAAAAACACGATACATCACATTAACAGAATAAAGGACAAGAGCCATATGATTATTTTAATAACTGCTGAAATGCATTTGTTAAAATTTGGCATCCTTTTATGATAAAAACTACAAACAAATTGTGTATAGAAGGAACGTATCTCAACAAAATAAAAGCCATATATGGCAAACCCACAGCTAACCTTTTACTGAATGGTGAAAAGTTAAAAGCTTTTCTTCTAAGATCTTACTTCTAAGATCTGGAATGAGATCTTTATGTAAATGTTATTTAGTATAGCCATTTTAAAAAACAATATGGAGACTTCTCAGAAAACAAAAAATAGAACTTTCATATTATTCAGCAATCCCAATATTTGGTGTATATCTAAAAGTAATGAAATCAGTATGTTAAAGGGATATCTGCATTCTCATGTTTATTGCGACACTATTCACAATACCCAAGAAATGAAATCAACTTAAGTGCCTATCTACAAATAAATGGATAAAGAAAATGTTATACATACACACACACACCCACGTATATATACAGATATATATTGTTTTATATGTATAACATTATTTATATAAAACATTGTTTTATATCTATCATATATATAACAATCAAATACCATTTAGCCATAGAATACAATAAAATTCTGTAATTTGAAGCAATGTGGATGAACCTAGAAAACAGTATGTTAAGTGAAATAAACCATGCACAGAACGAAAAATACCATGTGATCTTATATGTGGAATCTAAAAACGTCAATCTTATAAGAGTAGAGAGTAGAATATTGGTTACCAGAGAGGATGGGAAGTGTTGCGGGACGGTTAGAGAAAGGCTGGACAATAAATAGAAAGTTAAAGTAGACACAATAAGGAAGACTAAATTCTGGTGCTCTATTATACAGAGGATGCCTATAGCTAATAATGAATTGTATATTTCAAGATAACTAGATGAGAGGATTTTGAGTTTTATCACAAATTTTAAAACTGTTTAAGTGATCAATGGGCTAATTACTGTGACTTGATCATTACACTATGTATACATGTATTAAAACATCACATTGTACCCCATAAACATGTACAATGATTATGTATTAGTTAAAAATAAAATAAAACATAAAAAAGACAAATATATTCTTCAAATAATCCACACTTAGATATTTGGATATTAATCTATATGTTTCTAGATTGTATTGAATAATATATTTTTATGAATTTTGCATTCATAAAAGTCTATGAGATACGTTGACTTGTGTTTCTCCCCTCTTTTCAAATGTCCTTGTCAGATTTAAATGGACGTTTTCTGGCTCATAAAATCAGTGGAAAGTGTTTCTTTTTTTTTCATTGGAATTGTATGTTACATATGAGTTATTTCCTCATTTGTCCAAACATATGGAAAAAATTTCCAGTGAAGCCATCTGAGACTTGAGTTTCTTTATTTGTGGGAAGATTTTAATTAAGAGTTTAATTTCTAATAGATATGACTATTAATATGTCTGATTTTCTTATGTCTGCTTTAACAAGGTATGTTTTTCGATGATTTTTCCTGTATCATTCAATTTTATTTACAAAATATTTTTCATAATCCTTTTTTATTATCTTTTTAATGTTTCTGGGATTGGTGATGCTGCCTTTTTTTATTTCATGATTTAATAAGTTATATCATGTCTCTTGCTTTTTTCACCTTGATTTGGCTTATCAGGAGTTTATCAATTTTGTTCCTATTTTCAATGAACTAAATTATGTCTTTATTAATTTTCTCTATTTTGTTTACTATTTTGATTATATTTCATGATGGTTAATACTGTCAACTTGATTGGATTGAAAGATATACAAAGTATTGATCCTGGGTTTGTCTTTGAGGGTGTTGCCAAAAGAGATTAACATTTGAGTCAGTGGGCTGAAGAAGGCAGACCCTCCTTTAATTTGGTGGGCACAATCTAATCAGCTGCCAGGGATTATAAAGCAGACAGAAAAACTTGAAAAGATGAGACTGGCCTAGCCTGTCAGACTACATCTTTCTCCTGTTCTGGATGCTTCCTGCCCTCAAACATCAGACTCCAGTTTCTTCAGTTTTGAGACTTGCACTAGCGCTCCTTGTTCCTCAGCTTGCAGACAGCCTAGTGTGAAACCATAGGATCGTGTAAGTTAATATTTAATAAATTCCCATATATATATATATATACATATATATATATATATATACACACATATATCTCCTATTAGTTCTGTTCCTCTAGGGCACCCTGACTAATACATAATTTTATTAATTCCTCTTTCGACTTTTTGGGGGGAGTTAATTTGTTGCTATTTTTTAACTGCATGTGGTGGAAGCTTACATCATTCTTTTTTTAAACTTCAACTTCTATTTTTTTTACAGGGGGTACATGTGTAGATTCGTTACATGGGTATATTGTATGATGCTGTGGTTTGGCGTATGGATCCTGTCACCCTGGTAAGGAGCAGAAAACGCTACAGGTGGCTTTTTAACCCACCCAATGTCTATCATTCGCATATTTATGTCCTATGTCATTCATTTTTAATGTTTTCTTTTTTCTCTTGCATCTTCTCTAAGCAGAGCATTTGCTGCATCCTGCATATATTCAAATATTACATTTGTATTTCTTTTGCTTCAAAAAATTTTCTAAAATATATCATGAGTTTTTGATTTAAGGATTAATAGAAGTAAATGCTTTTAATTTTCAAAAATATGAGTTTTTAAAATTTGCACTGTGTTGTTAGGATCTAGCTTAATTTCACTATCATCAGAAAGAAGACACTGTATGATTTCAGTCTTTATTTTTAAGTTAATGGTCTTTTTAATTGGAAAAAAAATACTAACATTTACAACTGGGAATGGATATAAATTGTAATTTCTTGAAAAGCAATGTTAATGGTTGTGCTGAAGTCCACAGCCACAGCCTATTCTGCCGTCTCCAAGTTATGGTTCAGAAGGTTTTAAAAAGAGAGAGTCCAAAGATGCTCCATTGGTAAAGGTTTCTTACTAAAAATTTGTGTGTACAGTGACAACCTGACACCTGTTTCACTGTAGAACAATGCAGACAATGCTAAACCAACATACACAGGCATGCCACCAGGGTGTGTGTGTCATTGTCACCATGGGTCAGAGCACATGAAGTACAAGAGGACACTTCTGCTAGTGGGGTCACATCTCATGGTTTATACTTCACCCATTTTCTGCACGTCATCCTGAGGTAAACCAATTTTAAATGAGTTTGTTTTCAGTAAACCAGCTATGACAATTTATACTAAACAAATTGAACTAGAACACATTTGAGTATGTTTTGAATTTGTTTTTTCATTTTTCCTTTTTAATACAAATGTCTGACTGTGCTCAATCGTCAATCTGCATGTATGAAAACTTGCTACCCCAAATAGCATATTAATCATTAGCAAATGGAACTTTAAGAAGTCCTTATCATTAAGGTAGTACAAGTGTTTATATTGTAAAACTGATGTGTAGCTTGATCTTTAAGGGACAGGACCACCAACTAATATATACAGATTTTGTGTGTGTGGTCAGAAGGTAATTTTGACATTCAGTTTTGCTATATAGAAATGAATAAATGAACTCTTTTTCTTTTTTTTTTTAAGAGGTAGTTAAAAGATTCAATTTGATCCTTTTAGAAGGTAGAAAAAGGAGTTGAAAGTAGGTCTTCACTTTACAGTCATCATCTGTATGAATTCTTCATAGCTCACTTGTCAGTCTCCATCAATATCTGCTTCTCTGATCATTTCATCTACTTCGTCTGTTAGTTTTGCTCCTGTTTGTCATGACATGACATAGTTCTTCTGCACTTATGTAACCACTTCGTCCTTGTTAAAGACTCGGAATGCCTCAAGGATTTCTTCTTCATGTTTGTATCTTTCATTTTTCTAGACATCATAGCCAAAAATTCAAGGAAGTCAATAGTGCCATTACCATTGGCATCCACTTCATTGATCACATATAACAATTCGGCTTCTGTTGGGTTCTGACCTAGTGACCTCATGACAGTTCCAGGTCCCTTTGTTGCAATGGTGCCATCACCATCTTTATCCAGTAGAGAAAGCTTCCTTGAATTCAGCAATCTGTTTTTCGGTCAGCTGATTAGACCTGATGCCAGCGAAGGAAGGAAGAGGAGAGCGAGCTAGGGTGGCTGCACAAGTGCAGGGGCTGTGATGGTGAGGGTCTTTCCGATGATGCTGCTGCTAAGGCGCGCTGTGCGCTGTGCCGCCACCACTTCCTGGCGCCGAGTCCAGGAAACTCCCAGCACCACTGCTAGATTTCAGTCTTTTTAAACTTGTGGAGACCTGTTTATTGCCAAACATATAGTCAGTTATGACAAATACTCTAAATGCACTAGAAAAGAATGTGAACGCTCTTATTGCTAGATGGAGTGTTCTATATACATTAATTAGGTCAAAATTGCTATATATGTTCCTCAAATTGTTTTTATACTTAATAGTTTGTTCCTGCCTATTCTCAGTAACTGATGGTATTGGGAGAGATACATTAAATATCCAACTATTTTTGGGTTTTTTTTAAATTTCTCTTCAAAGTTTTACTTGTTGTTCTTTTAAATACTTTAGACCATTATTTTTATTGTATACAAATATAGGATAATTAGATATTTATGTTGAATGAGCATTTTAGCATTGTAAAATGCTCCTCTTTATCTGTAGCAATTATTTTTTATTGTGAACTGTTTTGCTTATATTAGAATAACTTCATAAGTTTTATTTTTTAAGTCCTTCAATTTTGTGTTTTTAAGACATGTCACTTATGAGTGACTTACAGAAGCTTTTACAAATCCAAACAAAGTATTTTTCTTTTTAAAGATGTATTTATTCATTTTAACTTTATTGCAGTAAAATATACATTCAGAAAAACCAAAAACCATGAGTGCATGATTTTTACGTTTTTACGAACTGAACAAGCTACTGTAGCCTGCAAGTAGATTAAGGAAAAGAGCATAACCAATAACTCAGAATCGTTTTTTGTCTGCATTGTTTTCAGTCACTACCATTCCAAGGGTAATTACTTCCTGACATTTAAGATAATTAAATAAGTTGATTATCTCAACAATAAGATGAGCAACTGGAACCCTCATTCACAGTTAGTGGGAGTATAAATTGGTACAATTGGTTTGGTAGACTCTTCAGGATTATTTACTCTGTTGATTATATTTATATCCTATGCCCCAGAAGTTTTCTTCCTGGTAACATACTCAACATATCTATCTGCATCAAAAGACATGAACAAAATTTTCATAGATGTGCTATTCAAAATATTTCTAAAACCTACACTGCTCAGCAACAGAAAAATAGATAAATAAAATGTGGTATATTCACAACATAGAATACTACACACTGCAGTAAGTAAAGAAACCACATATACATAAGACCGTGTGGACGGACTTTAAAACAATTAGTTGAACGAGAGAAACCAGACCACAAAGAATATATAGTTAAGGTTTGTAATTAAAAAAATTATATTTTATCCTTTGAGTCTTTTGCTCATTAGTATTAATGTAATTTCTGATATGTTTGAGGTTTAAACCTATATTCTTACAATTTATTTTTCTCATGTTTACTTTGATAAATTTTGTCTTCCCTTCCTTTGGTTTATTTAGGTAATTTATAGTAGTTTTCTCTTTTGTTAGCGTTTTAGTTATACATTTTAATTTTTTTTAGTGATTAATTGAAAGATTTCAAATACACTTTTGACTTGCTAAATTTTACCTTTAACACTGCTGTTCTATTGTTGCCACATGCCTCATATATTATCAATGTAAACACATCTTAAACTTTAAATACAGGCATTATCATTTTAAAAGTGAATATTTATTTAGATTTACCTATATATTTACTGTTTCTGCTACTGTTAATTTCTGTCTTCAGTGCTGTGTGTCAATCTTTCATTTCCTCCTGATGAATTGCTACCTGGAATTTTTGTTCCATATGGATTCATATACTTATGAAAAAAAGGGAGCTTATAGTTTACATTAAAGTCAATGAACATCTTTTTCATGTTTAATGCTGTTTGACTATGGAATCTACTTTTGTGATAATAATAGTAACACTCCTACTGTATTTTCATTTGCAATTTCCATATAGTGTAATAATCTATTCCTTTATTTTCAAGATTTTTTCATGTTGTTTCAGATATCGTTCTTGAAAACATAATGTGTTGATATTGTTTTTAACCCCATCTTAATTTTTAATTTTAAAATTTGTAGTTTGGGCATTTTCACATATAAAACAACAGCTGATATGTTTAGTTTTTCTCTCATAATCTTATTTTATATTACCTATTTTATTTCATTGTTTTCCCCTATGTTCTTATTTGTGGTGAATTCATCAGAATTTTGTTCATTTTTTTCATTTGGTTAAATTTGACATGTCTTTAATTCTGCAGGTGGTTAACTTGCCACCGTTAAAACTGATTATCACACTCACACACACACACACACACACACACTCACACACACACACACACCACACTCACATCAAGGTAAAATGATAAATCAGCATTCCACTAAAATGCTTTACATGTCTATTCCCATTTCCCAAATAAATGTTAAAGTGTTTAGAAATATTTACTTCTTAGTTGAGACATTTTACTAGTCTTCATTCAATCTTAGGTTATTTCTAAGATAGCTTTAAGAAAATCGGTATTAGGCTAATATTGTCATTTTCATTCTATTTTTCCTTTCTGTTTCTAGAATTCTATTTCACTTGTATACTGTACATTTTCAGTCATGCTAGAAACGTTTGCCTAAATTACAAATAATTTCAAAATATATTTCTCACTAATTTTTTACATCATTCTTTTCTCCTCTCTTGATTTCTCTGTTCTGACTAAACATGCTTTTGGTTAGAACATTTTCTTACATTTTTTCTTTCATTAGGGTATATTGTTTTAATAATCTATGAACTCTCATGTATGCCAAAATCTTTTCTCCTTTCTTTGCAGATGAATATGATTTGGTTGATGTAGTAGTGTTTAATTATAAAACCCTTTCTCAAAATGGTCTGTGGATCATTCTTCTGTCCTCTAGTTTCTAGTCTCGACTTGAGGAAAGAACTACTATACTGGCCTGGTTTTATTTCTGTTGTACGTAGGTTATTTATTTTGAGAAGCTGGTAATAATATTTTCTCTCATTTTTTAATTCAAAAATTTTGTCAAGATGGATCTACATCTTTTCTTTTTTCATGAATCCTGCTGCTTATTCAATGAAATTTTTCAGCCTATACTTGTATTAGTTTGTTTCCATGCTGCTGATAATCACATATCCGAGACTGGTAAGCAAAAGAGGTTTAATTGGACTTACAGTTCCACATGAATGGGAGGCCTCGGAATCATGGTGGGAGGCAAAAGGCACTTCATACATAGATGTGACAACAGAAAAAATGAAGAAAAATGATCGTGGAAACCCCTGATAAACCCATCAGATCTTGTGATATTTATTCACTATAATGAGAATAACATGGGAAAGACCAGCCCCCATGATTCAATTACCTCCCTATGGGTCCCTCCCACAGCATGGGGGAATTTTGGGAACTATAATTCAAGTTCAGATTTGAGTAAGGACACAGCCAAACCTTATGATTCTGCCCCTGGCCCCTCCAAATCACATGTCCTCACATTCCAAAACAATTCATTCCTTCCCAACACTCCCCCATAGTCTTAACCTATTTCACCATTAAACCAAAAGTCCACAGTCCAAAGTCTCATCTGAGACAAGGGAAGTCCCTTCTACTTGTGAGCCTGTAAAATCAAAAGCAAGCTAGTTACTTCCTGGATACAATGAAGGTACAGGTATTGGGTAAATAAGGACATTCCAAATGGGAGAAATTGGCCAAAAGAAAGGGGTTAAAGGGCCCATGGAAGTCTGAAATCCAGCAGGGCAGTCAAATTTTAAAGCTCCATAATAATCTCCTTTGACTCCAGGTCTCACATCCAGTTCACATTGTTGCAAAAGGTGGGTTCCCATGGTCTCAGACAGCTCCACCCCTGTGCCTTTGCAGGCTATAGCCTTCCCCCTGGCTGCTTTTATGGGCTGGCATTAGGTGTCTGCAGCTTTTCCAGCTGCATGGTGCAAGCTGTCAGTGGATCTACCATTCTGGGGTCTTCAGGGTGGTGGCCCTCTTCTCATAGCTTCACTAGTCAGTGCCCCTGTAGGGACTTCGTGTGGGGATCCTGACCCCACGTTTCTCTTCTGCACTGCCCCCTCCATGAGGGCCCCACCTCTGCAGCAAACTTTTGCCTGAGCATCCAGGTATTTTCATACATCTGAAATCTAGGCAGAGGTTCCCAAACCTCAATATTTGACTTCTGTGTACCCACAGGCTCAACATCATGTGGAAGCTGCCAAGGCTTGGGGCTTTCACCCTCTGTAGCCACAGCCTCAGCTTTACATTGGCCCCTTTCAGCCATGGGTGAAGCAGCTGGGACAGAGGGCACCAAGCCCCTAGGCTCCATGCAGCGTGGGGACCCCGGGCTCAGCCCACAAAACTATTTTTTCCTTCTGGGCCTCCTGGCCTGTGATGGGAGGGGCTGCTGTGAAGGTCTCTGACATGGCCTGGAGACATTTTCCCTATGATCTTAGGCTTCTTGCTGCTTACACAAATTTCTGCAGCTGGCTTGAATTTCTCCTTAAAAAATGGGTTTTTCTTTTCTACTTCATCATCAGGTCACAAATTTTCTGAACTTCTTTTATACCCACCTTCCCTTTGAAAATGGAATGCTTTTAACAACACCCAAGTCACCTTTTGAATGCTTTGCTGCTTAGAAATTTCTTCTGCCAGAACTCTAAATCTTTCTCAAGATCGAAGTTCCACAAATTTCTAGGGCAGGGTCAAAATGCCTCCAGTCTCTTTGCTAAAGCATAACAAGAGTCACCCTTGCACCAGTTCCCAACAAGTTCCTCGTCTCCATCTGAGACCACCTCAGCCTGGACCTTATTGTTCTTATCACTATCATCATTTTTGTCAAAGCCATTCAACAAGTCTCTAGGAGGTTCCAAATTTTCCCACATTTTCCTGTTTTCTTCTGAGCCCTCCAAACTGTTCCAACTTCTGTCTCTTTACCCAGTTCCAAAATTGCTTCCACATTTTCAAGTATATTTTCAGTAATGTCCCACTCTACTAGTACCAATTTACTACTGTATTAGTCCATTTTCATACTGCTGGTAAGGAAATAACTGAGACTGGAAAGAAAAAAAGGTTTAATTGGACTTATAGTTCCACATGGCTGGAGAAGCCTCAGATTCATGGCAGGAGGTAAAAGGTGTTTCTTACATGGATGTGGCAAGAAAAAAGTGTGGAAAAATGATAGCAGAAACCCCTGATCAACCCATCAGATCTCATGAGACTTATTCACGATCACAGGAATAGCATGGGAAAGACTGGCCCCCATGATTTAATTACCTCCCCCTTGGTCCCTCCCACAACATGTGGGAATTCTGGAAGATACAATTCAAGCTGATATTTGGGTGGGGACACAGACAAACCATATCAATACTCATGTCTTTCTTTAGAATAATTTTTTAATTATTATTTTTCCTCTATTCTTTTATTTTCTTTGGGAAATTTTATTATTCATATAGTTTGTATCCTGTATCCTTCTTCTGAATATTCTATGTCATTTTTCTTTTATTGAGATGAGAGAGAGAGAGAGAGAGAGAGAGAGAAAGTGTGTGAGAGAGAGAGCAAACATGTGACAGAAAAAGCAGATTTTGTTTCTTATTTTTCTCGATGCTTTGGTATTTTGGAGACTCAAGGGAAAACAGCTGAGTACTTGGGTTGATACTCCATGGGTGCTAAAATGAGATTAATGATTTCTGGGTTCCCGAAGAGCTTTTTTTTGTTGAGGCCTCTGACTCTCCTCGAATAAATGATGAACCCAAAAATTCATTTGCTTATTCTGGTCTTCTTGGAAAGCGCCTCCCATTATTTTGACCCAAATAAACCTGTAGCTGGCCTGCTTTGGTGAGCCAAATGGCTTTTGGTTTCAGTAATTAGGAGAAGGCTGCCACTTGAACCTGAAGAAGCCTGGGAGCAGAATGTTTTCCTCCATATCTTCAACAGAGCGATAATGGTTTTCATGTTACTCAGTCAAATCACAGGAGTGGCAACTTGTGTAGTGCAGCTGAAGACATCTCAGCAAACTGATTTATATGAGTAATAGAAGAACACAAATCTATTAGCTGGCAAAGAAAAAAAAAACACAATCCACTTAAGAGTAATCAGGAACCTGAGGGAGAAAGGAAAACTGAACGTATAGAACAAGAGAATTCCATTGAATGTGGGACAGAAAGATGAGAACTTTAACAACAGTGATGAGAAATGTAAGAAAAATTCTGGAGGCACTTAAGAGTACATATACATAAAAATCAATGCTTTTTGGAACTAACAAAAATATGTTCTTTTACTTAAAAACATCAATCGGATATATATCTATTTGTCCCTAGGCAGTCATTCAGATCAATTTAAAGTATTTGGCTAGACATGTGTGAAGCACTGTTCACAAAAAAAAATTCTCTTTCCTTATCTATCCTTATCAGAGCAGATGTAAATTTTGAGTATATTCTGATGTAGCATGCTACAAATTGTCATGGTCTTCTTACCGCAGTTCTTCATTTTTGCGTATAAGAAAATGTAAGGTGATCAGTGTACTTACCATATTGGACCTCTGATCTTAGTGGAGTCAGATATTGGTAACAGAAAACAAACTTTAAATATCATACATATATGTTTTCATTGTGTTATTTGTAAAGTTGGTGAAATGAATGTTTAATAGCAAATAGAAACACATAAGCAGTTGACTCAACTATTTTACATGGCATTTGTCATATTATTCATGTATTATTCTGTTGAAGGGCAAAGTTTTCTCTATTTTCAATATAATTGAGATTAAACACCTTACTGCTGAAAACCTGAATGAACCAAGCATGAGCCTATATTGATAATATTACCTATAACATTTCTAGGCTTGGTTTTACTTTTGTTCCTTAGGTTTTGCCTGTTTGTTCTACTATTGAGTGTTTGGATAAATAGCATATGGAAATATACAATTTGAATATTCACTTTTCAGATAGATTTCTGTCATTTCCCTTGAACACATAGCAGCATTGTTATTGAATATATTAAAATAACTATGTTAAGATACATTTGTGTGCTATATGAAGAATTTTTGATTTGAGCAATCTGCTGTTGTACATTCCATTTACTTTTTCACATTATACAAAAGTGTTTTTAGATATTTTATGTAGAAATCTGCACTGATCACAACTTTTTTGTGTGTTCCCTATATATTTCTATCGGCATGGCTTTTTTTTTCAGTTTTTAGATATAAAGCGCTAAGTGTACATTGATTTGTGACTGCTGTATTCCAAGATTCTTGAGTCTTATGCTTTTATGAATTGTTCCTTACTTTTTCACTTGGTTCTGTACATTTAAAAACTATTGATAAAATGCTGGCTATGGGTCAGGTACTGTGCTTGGGGATGAAAACAACACATTGTTCTTACCTTCCTAGAGCTAATATTCTATCATAGGAGGGCACCTAGTGCAAATCTAAACACAATGGTATTTAACTACATTCGTAAGTGCTAAAACAAGTATGAGGTTCTAAGAAACCAACAAGCATTTAGTATATTACCCTATAAACAGAGAAGTATGTTTGACTGTGAGGAATTAAAAGTTAAATATGATTCAGTCCCTACCATTAAGAACTTCATACTCTAATGTGGAAGACATATAAGTAACACGCAATTACAAATGCATGTGATGAGTGCTCTAACAGGTGTAAGCACAGTGTCCTCCAGGGACACATAGGAGGACCATCTGTTCCAATCTTTGAAGCTGAGGAAAGGCTTCTTAGAGAAGGGGTCATAAAAACTGAGTGTGCCAAGTAGTAGATAGATAGATGAGGATGTGAAAGGAACTGGTGAATATGACTCTGGGACTGAGGCAGTAGAGCCAGATGCCAGAATCGGGAACCAAAAGTAATTAATTATGGCTGGAACATAAATATTTTATCTATATTTTAATAAAATGTGTTTCCAAAAGAATAGAGAGTTCATGGCTTCCTACTCTGTGGAATGAGTTAATGACAGCATGGTGTTAGGAATTGAGGCCGGAATCACTCAGTTTGAAAACAGACAAGTTATTTAATTCTTTACTGTCTGTGTGATCTTAGGCAATTTCCTTAATGTCTGTTCCTCATTTTCTTGATCTGCAATCTGGCAGTAATAATAATACTTTCTTCACACACTTCTCATGATGGTCGTATGTCTCTACAACAGAAGTGCTTAGAAGAAAGCATATTCTATATATGCAGCACTGATGAAGTATTAGCTATTATTAAATACAGACATGCACATTAATGAACAATAGGCAAGGATAATCCAGCATGAAACACTCTGACAGAATGAAAAGAGCAGGGAATCAAAATTCAAAAGACATGGAATGTGGTACTGGCTCTATCCTTACTTACTGTATGTCCAGGCAAGTTATTAATCTCTTTAAGCCTAGTTTCCTTATTCATAAATGAAAATAATGATATCTCACTTTTCTCCCTAAATCAGTATTAAAATGATAGTTGTTACTGGTATTATTATTGCCAGTATTAGTTACAGAGGAGAAAAATCTATATTTGGATAGATATTCTTTATAATATATAACAGCTATTAACTTGAGCTCCTTTAATATTTGCATAAGAAGGATGATCAATGATCATTTTTAGTTGTAAATATTTTCCTTTGTCCCTGTGAGAATTATTATCCTATTAACATAGGCTATAATTAACTAGTTTAGATTTCATCCTTTATCTCTATGTCTATCTAGCTATGGTTATTATATATGCTATTATATAATGCAGCTCAATAGCCTTTTGTGACAGTAGTAGAAAATAACTTGTGTAAACATATTATTTTACTCTATATAATATATATTTCATATTATAAACATGATTCAATTATGAAATTTATTCACATTTTCAATTTGCATCAAGTTTCTCTTATGGAATTTATAACGTCACAACTTCTCATTTGGCTTTGCGTCTTTATCATTGTATAATATACATACGGAAAGGCACCATAATTCTTGATAAAGGTCCTGTGATACCTAACCAAATTCCTTGAACACAAGACCTGCATAATTGCTTATTGAATGAATAAAGAGCATGTGCCAATTTTCAACTGTGTGTTCTAATCGATATTGTAAGTTATTGACAAACACATATCAGGCTTCTTATTGTGTTTGTATAGATTGTCACTATGAAATAGAAAACTAATTTTGGGATAAAATTATAATTGACCTCCTCCTCCCTATTGTCATGTTGGCTAACTGCTACTTATCTTTTAGATGTGTCTATCTAAATGTTTATTATTGAAGCTCTTCCCTGGATCCCTAGAGTAAGTCTCTTTTGTCACACGCACTCATTCTAGTCTATTTCTCCTTTGTTGCACTTATCACCATTATAATTAAATAATTAAAGTATATCTATTTGCCTAATGTCCCCCTTACATGCAAGAACATATACTTCCTTAGGAGGTTGACTTATATTTCTCTGGTGTAGCACTCTATACTTAATGCCTAGAATAATCTTTTATATAGGTACGTAATGAAAATGAATTGAGTGAATGTATGAATACAGTACCAATATCTGTGTGGTCTAGTATATTACATACTTTCATATATAGTAGTTGCAATTTTTTTAATATGCAGTGTTTGTCTAATTTTTCTATATATTTTATAAAGCAATAACTAAAACTGGTGCTGAAGACATAAATCACATATGCATCTCCTGGAGAAACAAACTTTGAAATGAACAATTATTTGCATGAAACTTTTTGGCTTGTGCTTTCTGGGTCAACACTTGTGACTGAGTAACTGAAGATGGTGCAGAGAGAGAACAAAGATAAGCTAAAAGAAGCTACAATAAGCTATAAAGAAATCAAAACAAAGGTTTCAGCCAATGCTATGAGAAACTCTGCAGCTGAAATGGCACTTCAGATTTTTCCTGAATTGGAAAAAGTAGACCAGACCTTTGTAAACCTGCATTAATCAATCATTGGATATGGACTGCACTCCAGAAGGATTTATTCATGAGATAAACCCTCTTGATGAGAGGGCCTTTTAAGTTAAGCGTACATGCTAGCAGGGAGCACTCAGCACTGATATTTCAGCTATCACCATTTTCAGAGAATGAGAGCATCAGTCTCAAATGGTAGCAGGAGAGTTAACATAGGCACAGAAAAAAACCTATAAATGTACATGTGGTCCATCCAAAATAAATGAGATCCATTTTTATCCTATTTTGATTAGGATTGAAAAGAACAAATTTGCCAGATTTATGAGCATACACCAGGTATCTGAGGCCATGTTAATTTGCTATAGTGACGATATCACATTTGGAACAGTAACTGGAAATAGCACTAGTGCTAATTGAATTTGTCATGAACAATTGCCATATTTGAGGATCCGACTGACTTTTGTATGAACCAAACTCAGACTGGTAAATTAAATGGAGATATAATGGTGATAACCACCCTCATACACCTTAGGTCTATGTAGTTGGCAGTGATTTGTATTACTGCTCAGGAGACAATATTTGTTTCACTATCTGGCCTTTGAGAAAGTAGACAGTTTCAGAGAATTCTAATTGACCTTCTCTGCTACAAAAGCTCCAACCCACGGAACCAGTATGGGGGTTCTGCCAACTACCTATTATATACATTTTAATTATATATTCATGGGTCATAGAAATGGCTTCTGATTGGATGTGGATTCACTGTGAATCAGACCTAGTCCTGGACTCCTCCATTTATTACCAGGCTCCCCAATATACTTTGGATATGTGTCCCTGCCCAAATCTCATATTGAAACGTAATCCCCAATGTTGGAGGTGGGGCCTGGTGTGAGATGATTTGATCATGGGGATGAATTTCTCATGAATGGTTTAGCACTATCCAACTCAGTAGTGTCCACATAATCATGACTGAGTTCTCATGAGATCTGGTTGTTTAAAAGTGTGTAGCACATCCTCCGTCTCTCTTTTGTTCCTATGCTGGCCATATGACATCCCTACTCCCTCTTTGCCTTCCACCATGATTGTAAATTTCCTAAGGCCTCCCCAGAAGCTGAGAAGATGACAGCATCATGCTTCCTGTACAGCCTGCAGAACTGTGAGTCAATTAAACCTCTACTCTTAATAAATAACTCAGTCTCAGTTATTTTTTTATAGCAATGTAAGAATAGACTGACACTTCCATACACCTTCATTTAATTTGGGGAGCTACAAATGACATTTTTTCTCCTATCAACATCTATTCAGACCTTGTGTCCAACAGTCCTTAAAATTTTTGGAGTTTCCTTATTCATAGTATACTCTTTTAATTATTATTTTATTTTATTTTATTTATTTTGGGGATATGTATTAAGTGTATATATTTATGGGGCACATGAAATATTTTGATACAGGCATATATAGTGTGCAATAATAACATCAGGGTAAATAGATTATCCATTACCTCAAGATTTATCCTTTCTTTGCGTTACAAAGAATCCAATTATACTATTTTAGTTATTTTTAAAATGCACAATAAGTTATTGTTGACTAGTCACTCCATTGTGCTATCAAATACTGGATCTTATTAATTTTATCTAGTTGTTTTTTTTTTTTAACCCATTAATTATCCACATTTTCCCCACAACCTGACTACCTTCCTCAGCCTCTGGTAAACACCACTCTACTCTGTACCTCCATGAGTTCAATTATTTTAATTTTTAGCTTCCACAAATAACTGAGAACATATGAAGTTTGTCTTTTTGTGCATAGTATACTCTTATGCAAGAAAATGGCCATAGGCCTTCTTGAGGACAGACTGGCAGAGTCATTACTATATATACTTCTCATTGGATTGCAAGTTCCTTCTTCATGGAGACCTGGCCTCTTCTTCAGATAATAGGTTACAGGTTCAGCTCTAGAAAGTGGACAAAAGATTACAACACTTTTATTGAGGTAACTTCCATCATCCAAACTCAATTCCTTTCAGTTTTGTTGTTTGAACAGTATCCTTGTTGATTGTCCATATATCTGGCTCCTAGGGTTCAGCATTCTATTAACCCTATCCATTCCTCTCTGTGGGTCATGACTCCCTTCTATGTTGCTCTGATCTTTCTGCTCATGATAATTAGACTTGCCTTGCCTATGATGGTAAAACAGAGTTCACTCTGTAATGGTATCTGCCACTGCTACCACTAAGCTTCTTAGTGATGCTAGCACCCTTCTCAGGAGAAAGTTCTTTATTGTTGGATAAATGATGTCTCTCCCAGGCCCTCCAATGGAACATAATCATCTAGTAGGTTTTCTGACCTTATATTATATTTTATATTATATATATATATATATATATATATATGTGTGTGTGTGTGTATTTGTGTATATATATACACACATAAATGTATATTCTAATATATTCTATTATATAAGTCTTATGATTCATTATTTCATGATCTTCCATGGCTGTTCTGCCATTTTTAGTTCGCTTAGTGAGGTTACTTTCTTTCTCCACATTTCTAAGACCCATTTTCATAGCCTGGTAATATCATCTATTGTGGTTAATTTTTACAGACCAGGAGTCAGCAAACATTTTTCTGTAAAGGGTAAATAAGATTCTAGGCTCTTCAGACCATAGAGTCATTGATTAGATAAAATATAATTTATAAAAACATTCATGGGCTATAGTTTGCTAACCTTTGATATAGACTATACCCTGGGATAATTCTTATATTGATATACTCTGTCTTATCCAACTTTATGTTCCATCCTCCTTGATCCAACATCTTCAGAATACAGTGCCATAAATACTATCCTGACCAGTGCCTGTATATGTCACCTAGGCATTGCGGCTCCTTTGGGGTATAAGCTCTGTTTTCCCTTAATGACATCGCACTTCCCTGGCAAAATTATGTTGTGACAATCTTAATAATTGGCATGATGGTCAGAAGAAGAGATGGAGAAATGAGTATGTCAGTCTTGATGGGAGGCTCTCGATGGCACACCACATCATCATCATCTACTAAAATTCAATATCTCTCCAGTAAAATTATTCTGATGATGATTACCTACAAAAGCAAGTGAATAAACAACCATGAATAAAATCAAATCTAAGCATTTAGCCTACAAGCCTCACTTTGTGATATAAATTAGCAAAACTGGTTTTGTACAAAAATATGTTGTCATAAGATGACTATGTCTTCATTTTCATTTTGAGATGTACAGGGCCAACCTTATTCAAAAGGGTAAAACAAGTGAAATATCAACAGCACCCAAATTTATATATCCTTTCCCTATCTTGAGGATAGGAAATCTCTATTTCCATCCTTCCCCATACCTTAATTTCAGGGATCCATTATCATTTATATTGCATTAATTTTTTGCCAAGAAGGAATTAAATCAACAGCGCTTCACTGAGGTGCAACTGACTGATAAATGTCCTTCTTTCATTCAACATGTATTTAATATTTGAGGACACCTACTTTGTGATAGTCTTCTATGTACTAGGACTGCAACATTGAGCAAGTAGAGAAACTCCCTAATATACTAAATCTTATATTCTAGTATGTGTGCGTGTGTGTGTGATGTAAATAAATTTATAAGCATAAAAAAACCAAATAGCAAAAAGTGTTATAAAGCAAAGAAAGTAAAGCAAATGGGAAAAGTGACTAGAGGCAGATGTCAAATTTAGCTAGGCTGGCCAAGGAGTGCTTGTTACCTGAAGCTTAAATGATAAAGAGCTAATCAAATGAAATTCTGAGAAGAATTTTACAGAAAGTAGCATAAACAATGAAAAAACAAGATGCTGAAATTCATTTGGTGTATTTAAGGCTTCTGAGAAGGCTACTGTGGCTAGAGTAGAGAAAGATGGAAGATCATAGGAAATGAAGTTGGAGAGATAAGTGCTAGATCATGTTAAGCCCTGTTAATAAATAGCTTGAATTTTATTATAATATTTATGAAAGATTTTCATGAAAATAATATCAGCTTACCATTTGAAAAGATTATATTTTCTCCTGTGTGAAGATTCAAAGCAAGATTAGAAGCAACGACTCCTGTGAGGATGTTATTGTAGTTCACAGTAAGAGGATTTGGGATCCTCCAACTAGAATGGTAGCACTCAAAATGGAGAGAACTAGACGGATATTTTCACTGTCAACAGAGATCAAATCTCTAAGGATGATTAATAAAACAGTAAGATATGATATTAGAAAACAGCCAGTGGTTGATAGGCATATATATTGGTTAGCAAGAAATACCACTGGGCACGGTGGCTCACGCCTGTAATCCCAACACTTTTTGGGAGGCCGAGGCAGGTGGATCACGAGGTCAGGAGATCGAGACCATCCCAGCTAACACGGTGAAAACCCGTCTCTACTAAAAATACAAAAATTAGCTGGGCGTGGTGGCGCGCGCGCCTGTAGTCCCAGCTATTCAGGAGGCTGAGGCAGGATAATCGCCTGAACCCAGGAGGTGGATTTAACCTGGGAGGCAGAGGTTGCAGTGCGCCGAGATGGCACCACTGCACTCCAGCTTGGGTGACAGAGTGAGACTTCGTCTGGGGAAAAAAAAAAAAAGAAATACCCGTTACTAGTGAAATCTCACGAAAGAGGTAGCTATACAGTGGGCCAAAATATAAATGAAATCTTGAGAACTTAAAAAAAAGAATGAATGCAAAAGTTTCTGAAAGTGAATTAATGCTGATATTTTATTGCTCTTTAGAAGAAATTCATGTCAGATTTAGACTGAGATAATTGTGTTATAAAATATTTGTAGTATCATTATTAGAACCACATTTGGTGACCAAATTACAATGAAGTTCTCTCCTGGAAATGTTTGCTCCTTGAAAATTAGTTAAAATTTGATAAGATTTTTTTTTCCCAAAAAAATCTCTTCAAACTAAAATGTCTATAAATTTTATATACCAGTCTTGCTGTTTTCAAAACCTTAAATATTTTATTTTTTAAACTCCTAAAAATCAAATTTTGACTAAATCACTTAAGAAATATTACATTATATTACATTTTCAAACAGTGATTTAATGTATTTTCCCTAAATGTATTACTTATTATTATCAGGCAGCATTTTATGTTGAGTTCAGATATGTTACTATGCTTTGGACTCTTGGCTCATGTTCTAGAAATTTTTTGGAAAATGATTCTGTGGCTGATCACTGTTTCAAATTTTAATACATATTTTCTGGTACAAAAAATAATCTGTAAAATTGCTTGAAGACCTCAGGCAAAAAAAAAAAAAAAAAAAAAAAAAGATTGGCTTCATTAACCTAAAGACTTTACCACCCTGTAGTATTGGGAATTCACAGTCAGCTAAGGAAAGTGCCTGGAAAGTTTAAGTCAGGAATGAGATTAGTATTGCAGGTTTATACATACTGGGGGAATATCACAAGGTGAGAATGGCTGATTTTGCAGAGGCAAAATAAATAGTTCTTATGAGAAAGGACTTTTGAGTCAGGTAGAACTTGGCTGAGTCCTGGTTGTGCTACGTAGCAGCTACATAAACTCGAGCATTTATCTTAAAATTTCTGTACTTCAGCTTTCATCTGTATAATATAAATTTATTCATACATGAAATAATTATTTTAACAGATATTTATGAGCACCTATTATGTTCCAGGCACTCTTAATTGACACCAAAATTCTGTGATAAATGAGACAGTAGTCTTATCCTCAAGTAGGCTGTTCTTAAAAGGAGTCATCTAATAGGGTTTATAAGAAATGACATGAAATGAAATGAAATGAAATAAAATGAAATAAGATAAAGCATGCAGAGCACTTAGCAGAGTACCTGATATGTTTTAGCCATGAAATAAATGTTTAGATTAATATACCATATTTTTGTAAAAGTTTAGTTTTGCAATGTATACTATATGTTTCATAAAGAAAGAAAAGTGTTTTCTTTTATTACATTAGTCCTGAGAATAGTTGGTATTCATTTCAAAATAAATAAACTGCTTAATACTTTCTAACTCCTCTGCTCTGAATGAGGAAAGAGGAAAGCAGAGTTGATAGAATTTCCTAAAATTATGCCATCTTCTAAGCATCTTCAGCATGTTTAGATAAAGATAGAGAGTTAGAGGAGACTAATGATTTCAGATCCAAATAAAGAGCACGAGAGAGCAAAAATTAACAAACAAATCCCCCGAAACTATTAGGAAAATCCTAAGGTCTTAAATGTTTAAGATGGGAAAATTTAAAGTGCCTTGGCAATTTTTTTAACTTATTTATTTCTATATACTTTCATGTACCATATAATGATGTTTTGATCAATGATGGACCACATGTACGATGGTGGTCCCATAAGATGATAACGAAGGTGAAAAATGCCTATAGCCTCATGATGTCTTCAGGATCCTGAACCTGTGTAGGCTTAATCTAATATGTATGTGTATTAGATTTTAACAAAAAAAGTTAAAAAAGTAAAAATAACATCTTCAAAAATGGAAAAAAGCTTATAAAAATATAAAGAGAAAATATTTTGGTACAGCTACACAATGTGTTTTAAGTGAAGTGTTTTTACAAAAGGGTCAACAAGTCAAGAAGATTTAGAAGTATATGAAGTAAAATGTTATAGTGTGCTAAATGTATTATTAAAGTAATATATTTTAAAAATAAATTTACTGTAGCCAAAGTGTACAGTGTTGATAAAATCCATCAACAGTAATGTCCCAGAGCTTCACACTCACTCAGTAATCATGACTTACCAAAGCAACTTTCAGTCCTGCAAGTTTCATTCATGGTAAGTGCCCTTTACAGGTGTATCTTTTTTTTATCTTTTACATCCTATTTTTACTCTACTTTTTCTATGCTTAGATATGTTGATACATGGATACTTACCATTGCATTACAATTGCCTACAGTATTTGAAATATACAGTAACATGCCACAGGTTTGTAGCCCAGGAACAATTGGATGTACTATATAGCCTAGTTGTGTAGTAGGCTATACCATCTAGGTTTGCAAAAGTACTCTTTGATGTTCTCAGACAAAATTGCCTAATGACACATTTCTCAGAACATGTCCCTATCATTAAGTTATTTATTAATATACACTCAGAAGTGGGATTCCTGGATCATATGGTAGTTCTACTTTCAATTTTCTGTGGAACTTCTATACATTTTCCATAATGGTTGTACCAATTTACATTCCCAAGAACAGTGTACAAGAGTTCCCTTTTCTGCATATCCTCACCAACAATTGTTATCTTTCCTCTTTCTGATAATAGCCATTTTAATAGGTGTGAAGTCATATCTCATTGTGATCTTGATTTGCATTTCACTCATGATTAGTGATGCTGACCACTTTTTCACATATCTGTTAGCCATTTGTATGTCTTCTTTGGAGAAATGTCTATTCAGGTCCATTTTAAAATCAGGTTATTTGATTTTTTGCTATTGTGCTAAGTTCCTCTTCTCAGATACATGGATTCCAAATATTTTCTCCCATTCTGTAGATTGCTTTTTGACTTTGTTGATTGATTGTTTTCACTGCTGTGCAGAAGCTTTTCAGTTTGATACAGTACCAGTTGTATAGTTATGAATTTGTTGCCTGTGCTTTTTAAGGTCATATCAAAAAAAATATTCCCCAGACCAATGTCAAAAATGCTTCTCAATGTTTTTCTCTCTGGTAGCTTTAGTTTCAGATTTTACATTTAAGTCGTTATTTTGAGTTGATTTTTTTGTGTATCATATGAGACAATAGTTTAATTTCTTTTTCATGCATGTGGGTATCCAGTTTTCTCAATATCATTTATTGAAGAGATTATCCTTTCTCCATTATGTGTTCTTAGCACTCTTCTTGATGGTCAATTTATTGTAAATGCATGATTTATTTCTGGGCTCTCTTTTCTGTTCCAATGGTCTATATGCCTGTTTTTATGCCAGTGCCAGATGGTTTGGATTACTATAAGTTTGCAACATTTTTTGAAATTAGGAAGTGTGGTGCCTCCAGCTTGCTTCTTGTCCAAGATTTCTTTAGTTATTTGGGATCTTTTGTGGTTCTCTATGCATTAAAAAAATTTTTTTTCTATTTCTGTGAAAAACAATGTTGGAATCTTGATAGTGACTGCATTGAATCTGTAGATAACTTTGAGTAATATGAATATTTCAACAACATTAATTCTTCCCATATGTGAACATAGGCTATCTTTCCATATATTTTTGTCTTCATTTTCTTCAGCAATATTTTATTTATAGTTTTCAGTGTACAGATGTTTTCATTTCTAAATTAAATTTCTTTCCGAGTAGCATATTTGTTGTGATGCTATAATAAATGGAGTTGATTTTTTAACTTCTTTTTCAGATAGTTTGCTGTTAGTATATAGAAATTCAATTTACTTTTTAAAAATTTAACTTTCATTTTAAATTCAGGGGCACTGTGCAGGTTTGTGATATAGGTAAACTTGTGTCATGAGAGTTTGTTGTCAAGATGATTTCATCACCCAGGTATTAAGCCTAGTACCCATTAGCTATCTTTCCTGGTCCCATCCCTCCTTCCACCCTCCAATACACTCCATTGTGTGTTGTTCCCCTCTGTGTGTCTAAGTGTTCTCATCATTTAGCTCCCATTTATAAGTGAGAACACGTGGTACTTGTGTTTGTTTTTCCTGCAAAGTGCATGATCTTGTTCTTTTTCTACGGCCTCATAGTATTCCATGGTGTATATGTACCACATTTTTTTTTAATCCACTCTATCATTGATGGGCATTTAAGTTGATTCCATGTCTTTGCTATTGTGAATTCTACTGTAATGCATATACATGTGCATGTGTCTTTATGGTAGAATGATTTATATTCCTCTGTATATATACCCAGTAATGGGATTGCTGGGTTGAATTTATGTTTTAAGTCTTTGAGGAATTGCCACACTGTCTTCCACAATGGTTGAACTAATTTGCACTCCCACCAACAGTATATAAGCATTCCTATTTTTTACACAACCTTGCCAGCTTCTGTTATTTTTTGATATTTTAATAATAGCTCTTCTGACTGGTATGAGATGGTATACAATTGTGGTTTCTACTTGTATTAGAAATGCAATTGATTTTTGCATGTTAACTTTGTATGTTTAACTTTACTGAATTCATTTATTAGTTCTAACAGTTTTTTGGAAATCATATGCTGGATAACATTTCCTACAAATTGTTAGTTACTTATGTATATACAAATCTATTGATATATATTTTGGTTGTCTTTTAAAGTAAAATCTGACTGCTTTGAGTAATTTAACAGTCACTTTCAAATTCAAAGTTTGCCAATAGTTTTTTTATTGTATTTAAAATAAAATCCAAAATCTACACATTAGTCTACAATGTCAAATTTGATCTATTCCATTCCAGCTTCTGCATCATAATCTGAACCACTCTACACCTTACTTATTTGCTTTTTAAAAATATATATTGATCATGCTCCTGAGCTTTTGTGTTTGCTATTATCTGAACATGAAACACTACTCTCAGCTATACTTATTGCTGCTTCACTTTGTTTCCATTTCTGCTAAAGTGCTACTTCCTACCTAGAGATGCCATTCCTGAGATCCTTTGTGGAAGATAGCCCCCACCCTTTTTCCTCTTACCCTTCTTTATATTTTCATTGCACATGTCATCACCTGACATAGGTGTAGACACATAAACACACATCTATCTATCTATCATCTATCTATCTATCTATCTATCTATCATTTATCTTTATCTCTATCTATCTATCCATCTGTCTATCTATAGTTGAGGGCATCGTTATGTCTTTAGAACACTGGAAAAATATCTGGCATATGGTACATACTGAGTAAAAAAAACTTGAGGAATGAATTTTTAGTTTAATGAGTAAATTAATCTTTATTTTCCCTACCATCATTGCCTGAAAAATAAAATAGATGATATAAGTACCTGGTCAGAGATATGCAAACATGATTCATCAGTATTTAAAAGGCTTTATTAAGCAATTCAACTCTATTTTTCATAATGTTTATATCTCAGACCTCTTATTTCCCTGTTTTTATGTCCCTATACAATTTAAACTTTATATAGATCATGGTTGATGTTCAGTACTCATGCTGAAGTCATTTATATTGGACATTTTTTCTAGATATAAGCAAATTCTTTCCTCAAAGGTTAAATAAACTATTGCTATGTCTAAAAATATTTTCCTTTTGGTGAATTATAAACTTAAATCACAAGGGAATTATAAATGATAGGATACTTTGTTTACGTTCTATATAGCAACTCCCAGGGGCTTTAATTGAAATATCTAAATAAAGTTCATTTATGTGATACCTCTTGAAGTTAATGCATGGTTTAGTAGCTCTTTGTGATCTTTAATATGCAATTATTTTAGTTTATGTGCTTAGCAATTTAATATTCTAAATTGTACTTAGGACATTTTTAGAACTAGAACATTTCACAAAGACATATATTTAACAGTAACATATTGGTATCGTCTCTTTACTATTTTTGATTGTGCTTTTTGAAATATTTGGTTTGAAATTAATGTTAAAGGTTTGTACATTCAAAACTTATTTTCTCACATTTTAGGTGTTTTTTTAAACACAGTCAAAAATGGGCTCTACTTCTTTTTTTTTTTTTTTTCCAAAATATATAGCATTTAATATAGAGTTAGGCTGCTTTTTTTCACTCCTTGCCCTTATCTTTCCTAGTGACTTTGAATATGAAAAAAATGGGCCAAATGCTTTGTTCTTTTGGATATGACAATTTTAATAATAACAACGAATAATGTAGTGATGCCAGAAGTAACAAATGAGGATTAGAAAAACATGCAAAGTAAGTCATCTAGGTTAGATCAGAATCCAATATTCAATACTATGTAATCATCGAAAAATTATTTAACCTTTCTGAATCTTTCTTTATAAAACAAGAAAGGAGATATCTTTCTTGCCTAACTCACAGAGTTTTTATAAAAATTAAATGTTAAAATAAGTGAAAGATTAATAATATAGTTTAAAACTATGAAAATGGTAAATGCCAATTCAAATACAAACTTACAAAAAATAGCACACTCTCATTTTTGTAAAGTTTTGAAAATAAGTAAATGAGTTTTCTTAATAAGCAATTTTAACTCCTTATTGTTTACTAGATACTATGCAGGAGTCACACACAGATGTCTTCAGAAGGAGCTCATAGGCTTATGAAAGAGGCATTCAATTAAACAGAGAATAATAAAACACTGTGAAATCCCTTGAGTTAGAGGCCCATCCTCTATAGTAACATGATATGGTGTGCATATATATATATATATATATATCTATTCCATATATATATATGAAACATAAAATAGATGATATAAGTACCTGCTCAGAGATTTATAAACACTATTCATCAGTATTTAAAATGCTTTATTAAGCAATTCAACTCTGTTTGAGTTGAATTGAGTTTATATATATATGAACTAACCTTTAAGGACTAGAAGAAGAAAAGGAGCTTATTTTTTAAAACAGAAGAAGAAAAATAGTGGTCAAAGGAGTATGAGAAAAATCAGATGAGGTCGGGGGGGGTCACAGAAATTAAGGAAGAACAATTGTTAATAATGATATCAACAGTATCAAGTGCAGCAGAGAAGACCATGAGCATAAATTCTTAAAAATGTCCAACAGATTTGGCAATTAAGGGGATATTGATGAGTTTACCTATACCAGGTTTTAATAGAATTGTGAAAACAAAAACAAATTTACAACAGACTGGGAAGCCAAGAAAGTGTAAGGATGTGCAGTCATTATATGCAGATTACTATTTCAAAATGTTTGGCTGTAAAAAGGAATCAAGTTTGAGTAGTGAACCAAGAGGAGCTGAAGAATCAATGGATGTCTGTCAATCCTTTGACACTTATTTAGGGCAATTTTTAATAGTAGATGTGTAGACCTTGGACAGAAGTAGAGAAATCTTCAAGTCTCGAGGAAGTGTGTATTAATTGGGATGGTTAATATTGGTAAATTTGTAGATAAAAAGAAAAGAACTTGAGGAAATCATGACTTCACATGTCATTCTTTTGAAATAAGAATAAGCCTTCTGTTCTTAGAGTCAGGCATAGAAGTTAAATTTTTATCTTAAAGAAAATATTATATTTTTAAAATTTTCTCTGAAATAAATGAGTAAAAGTGAAAGAATATGGGAAGAAAAACATGAACTGGTGAAATGGTATCAATCATAAACATTTGTAATTTATGGTTAGAAAGTTAATATTCAAACCAAACATTTGCCACTTACTAGCCATGTGACTTCTCTGTGACTCAATACCTTTACCTGCAAAATTAGATAATAATAGTATCTACCCCATGGGTAGGGTTTCTATGAGTATTAAACAAGAAAATGTATGTAAAACATTTAGCACAGTGTTTGCCCCTGAGTGAGCCCTCAATAAATGCAGTGGAAACTAGGAAAAAAACAGATTAAGGGAGAATGAGGACAAAACTCATGTGTAAATGAATGAATGCATGGGAGATATGGAAGGTTAAGAAATTATGATCACTGAGTTGATTATTAAGAGTGGTTTTGGCTAAATAGAACTTTCAGGTATTGGTCTTGGGAGAAATTTTCCTGAAGTAGAAAAGAGGAGAAGTTTACTGGTGTTGCGAAGATCCAGATACTTGAAGTTTGGGCTACTGGATAGGCATCCTAAGTGGGTTATGAAATCTCTCAGTATTGTGGCAAGAACTAAGTTAGAGGGTAAGATATGGAGTCAAGTATGAAAATCTTCAATAAACAAGAGTTGTGAGGGAGGCTTTTAAAAAGCTTTTTTTGGTTTATATCCTCTGTAAACTTTCCTCTAAAAGGAAGGTTGTGCCTCTTCTTCAGAATGACAATTTTTTAATGAAGTTGAACAGCCAGCAAGTAGAAGTGTTTTAGAATAAGAAGGCATTAACAAAATACAAAAAATAATTTGATCTTTTATTCAGTGTGTGCTATGGTCTGAATGTTTGTGTTCCTCTCCCTTAAATTCATTTGTTGAAATCCTAATCCCTGATATCATGGCATTAGGAGTTGGGGACTTTAGATGATAATTAGGTCATGAGAAACAAGAGCTCATGAATGGAATTAGTGCCCTTTTACAAGGCCCCAGAGAGCTAGCTAAACCTTTCCACCATGTATGGACACAGAAGGCACTGTCTTTGAACAAGTAAACAGACCCTCATCAGACATCTGTTGCCACCTTGATCTTGGACTTTCCAGCCTCCAGAACTGTGAGGAATACACTTCTCTTGTTGTCTAGATCAACAATAAGCTATCCAGTTTATGGTATTTTGTTATATCCCAGATGGACTAAGAAGACAGTATGTGAACATCTATGTTTTATGAATAGTTAATAAAATTAGTTTAAATTACCCATTCGGCTACAAAATCTTAAGTGTTAAGGTCATTCTTCTTATGAAAGTCCATCTTAAAACTTTAAACATGTACATAAAGAAGGCATATAGGGTTTCAGGAAGTATGTAAGTTTCCAAGGTTTCATCTTAATTATCATTGTTTTTTCATTTTTAAACTCATCTTCTGGATATTCAGAGAAAAATATAAGCATTTTTTTGTTTTCATGTTCGTTATCAAATGGGTATTGGTAAAAATCTTCATTATATGCACTCACAACTTAATAAGTAGATCTTCCTTTTATTAAAAATTTCATGATAATAAAATTTCTTAGAAAGGTAGGCAATTCTTACCAAATTTAATGTCTGTTCATTGAATATAATATCATTTGAGGATAAAACATATTGTCATATTACATTAATAACTCACTAATACTTCCTCTAGATCTACTTGCTATCCTGAATGGACTTAGCATCTCATTGAAAAAATATATACCACAAAAATACATGTCAGATACTTTAATTTCTTATCAATTTATCTTTGTTTCATTCTAGTTTTATAACTTTCTTAGGTTTCCCATCAGAACTAGTTTGGATATAAAAAGCAACATTAATAATATTTCATAATTATTACTATTTAGTGAATCTAGAGTATTTCAATTTATTCTAAGTATAACATAAATGCCATTGAAAGCAAATTCATCTGCTCTTTCTTGGCCTGAATATATAGCATCTATAGTAGTGATTCTGCCAGTTAACCAAACACTGGGGGCCAGATTACCTAAGCATCTGGTATAAAGAATTTGTCTTTCACTCAAACATGAGAATGTTTTTGGAGGCTATGTTTGATTCCACAGAGGTTAGGCAGAATGAGTTAAATCTGAGAGAAGTTTAGAAAACCCACCCTAGCTTTAGATATTGCATGATGATTGTTCTGGAGCTGATCTAAAGGCCCCAATAAGTTATCAGCTGCAAGTGGAGTATTTGGATTTCCTTTGCTAATTGTTATGATGTGGGCAGAAGTCTTGCTTTTATGGTGGATCTATGAACCCTATGGCACCCTATTACTCAGTACCAATTTACCCCATGTAATAATGAATAAACAGCTGAGACAATAATTCTAAGTAGTACGTTTTAATGCCTTTTTGTACTTCAGTACCATATTTTCTTCTAGTGTCTTAAAGAAATTGTATTGGCCATGACACATCTGTTTAAAACATAATATTTCCCCCCATTTACTAGCCTGTATTTGATATAAATGAGAATAACTAATTTTAACTACATTTGAAGAATAAATAAATTGATTTTTAAATATTAATCAATGGTTTTAAGAGTCTGATCTTTAGATTGGATTCATTTTAGTACTAGTAATTTCTCTGTTGGACTTTATATTCTAATCACACTTAGCTTTGAGAAAAATAACTTCATTCCCTGAAATATACCAAGTTTTGTTACTAGTATACTTTGATACTAGAAGATTTAACTTTTATGGTTTTGAGTTACCTGCAGAGCCATAACATGTAGTGATATGTAATTTCTCTGAATCACTAATTTGAATCATATGCGTTTTGAAATTGAGATGAATAAATAAATCTAGCAGGTAACTTAGTACTTACATGTCTAAACCACAACAACAATAAAACATAATGCCAGCTGGTAACATCCAGAAACTGGCCTGGTACTACCATCTAGGCTTTGATGTAACTACAAGTTTTCCTGCCATTCAAAACAGAGTGTTAGTGTTCCCCTATTGAACATAAACAACTTCACAGAGCATCAACATTAGACAGTGTCACTCTCTGGCCATGATGAAGCAAGATAAAAACAAGACCACTCAATAGCCGTGTCAACACCCAGACAAAAACAAATCGCCCAATTTATAAAACATCAAAATACTTCTCTTAGGGTATTAGTTTTCTATTTTTGTCACAGTAAATTACCACAAATTTATCCACTTTATTATTGAACAATTCTATAGATAAGAAGTCCAGATACAGTGGAGCTTATCTGCGTTTTCTGCTCTAATACAACACTTGAAATTGAGGTGTTGGCAGGGCAGTATTCACTTCTGGCAGCTCTGGGGGAAGAATCTGTCTCCAAACTCATTCATGTTTTTGCAGAACTCAGTTTCTGTCATTTATGAAAATGAGCTGCTGCTTTGTTTTCTGGCTGTTAGCTAGGGGCTGATCTTTTCACCTAGAGGTTGCTTGCACTGTTTCTTATAATTTTTATGTGATCCTCCCTTTAGCAATGGTAAGTAGTCAGACTTCAAATCTCTCTCTGACTTCCCCTCGGCCACATCACTCTTGCCTTCTCTGCTTTTTAAAAAAGATTGTGAGTGACTATACTAGACTCACCTGGATAATATAGGACAAATTCCCTACTGAATTATTCAATTAGTAATTGGTGATTCAGAAAAACTACAAATCACTACATGCTGTGGATCTTCATAAGATCCATGAGACTAATTACATCTGCAAAGTCCTTTTTGCCATACAAGGTATGTGTTAGATGGATCCAGGGATCAAAAATAAAAGTGGACATCTTTAGGGGGCCATTCTGCATACCATACCTGGCTAACATGACTGACTGCTCATCCTATACTGTGATGGTTAATACTATCAACTTGACTGAAGGATACGAAGTATTGATCCTGGGTATGTCTGTGAGGATGTGGCCAAGGGAGATTAACATTTGAGTTGATGGGAAAAGCAGATCTACCCTTAATCTGGGTGGGCACAATTTAGTCAGCTGCCAGCACAGTTAGAATATAAGCAGGCAGAAAAATGAGAAAGAGAGACTGGCCTAGCCTCCCAACCTACATCTTTCTCCTGTGGTGGATGTTTTCTGCCCTTGAACATTGGACTCCAAGTTCTTCAGTTTTGGAAAAACTGAAAAACTTTATGTATATGTATATATGTATATATAAAGGGGAGTTAATTTTATATATATAAATAAAGGGGAGTTAATTATTATACTATTTATATATATATAAAGAGAAGTTAATATATATATATTTTTTTCATTAGTTCTGCTCCTTTAGAGAACCCTGACTAATACATATACTAATGACAGTTTTATCTTTCTTCTTGTTTCTCTTCTCTGTGAATTAGATTTATTAAAAACATACTCAATCCCAGAATTATCTTTAGTTACTGAGAATATCTAATGCACAGCATAGTCCCACTTCCTTAATCACCTGGCTCAACCTCATAATAGGTAGTGGGACCCTAAATCCTTCAGTAAATCTTTTCTAACTCTCTCCTACTGAGACTAGAATTGCCAAATAAAATACAGAATGCTTACTTAAATATGAATTTCACATAAATAAACATGTTTTTAGTATAATTATGTCACAAATATTGCATCGAAAACATTTATAATAAAAATTTCATAATTTATACAAAATTCAAATTTAAATGGGTATTCTGTATTTTTATTTGCTAAACCAAACAAATCTATGAGATGCCTCATGGTTCCAGAGGGTGTGTATTCATCCTTGCTGCAATGAGTAATAAGCACAACTTGTTCTACTGTATGTGTGCTCCTGGTGATCTTTGAGTGAAGGATATTGAAATATTGTATTAGTCCATTTTCCCACTGCGATAGAGAACTGCCCTAGAGTGGGCAATTTATAAAGTAAAAATGTTTAAATGACTCATGGTTCATTATGGCTGGGGAGGCTTCAGGAAATTTACAATCTTGGTGGAAGGTAAAGAAGAAGCAATGCACCTTCTTCACAAGGCAGCAGGAAGGAGAATGAATGCAGCAGGTACTGCCAAACACCTGTAAAACCATCAGATCTCATGAGAACTCACTCACTAGCATGAGAAAAGGATGGGGGAAACTGCCCCCATGATTCAATCACCTTTACCTGATCTCACTCTTGACATGTGGGGATTATGGGAATTAGAATTCAAGATGAGATTTTGGGTGGGACACAACCAAACCATATAAAATATCCAATGACTATGTCATCTCCATGTGCCAATGTGCAAGGACGCTTATGGAGAATAAAAATTATTTTAGTTCATTTTATGTCTAATTTAGAATAAAGTTCTTAAGGTGCAGCATTAGAGGTTATGGTTCCAGCAAAAACTGAGTAACAGGAACTATATTTATTCTCACCAAACACACACACACACACACACACACACACACACACACACACACAAGAGTTTTTGTTTAATGTAGAATTATTGGTTGACAGATATTTTTCTTTGAGGACTTTGAAAATATCATTCAACTGCCTTCTCTCCTCTATGTCTTTCTGAGAAATTAGATGGAAATCTTATTAAGGATTCTTTGTACAAGTCACTTTTCTCCTGATTCTTTCAGAGTCCTTAACTGACTTTCAACAGTTTGATTATAATGTGTCATGATGTGGAATGACTTCTGTTTATTCTTCATTGAAAATACTGAACTTCTTACATGTGATATCTTTCATCAAATTTGAGAAGGTTTTGGCCATTAATTCTTCAAATATTTTTTCCAACCATTCCTCATTCGTCTCTCCTTTTGGACATAATCACCATTAATCTATTTAAACTAGTTCGTATGTGTCAATTACATGGAATAACCTAAAGGTGGTGATGATTTCATAGGTGTATATACATATATATACATATATATGTATATGCACCCCCATATGTGTGTGTGCATAGATATATACATATATACACCCGTCTATGTGTGTATATATTTTGTGTTAATAATACCTCAATAAAATGGTTAAAATGTAGGCTTTGAAAATTGTTTTCACAGTGAAAATGTTCTTGTTTACATAGCAAAGAAACAGAAACTAATAGATTGTTTAGAGTAAAGCCTTTACTAGGTTACAAATCACACAGATAATGGAAATGCCCAACAAATTTTGTGGAGCTGAAAAGTGAGAATCTTAGATTTTTCCCTTACCTAAAATAATCTTTGCTATAATATATTCACATTAAGTTTATCATAAGACACATTATGGCCCCAAAGATTTTATCTTCCATGACATGGTCTTAATGGAAGAATATATTTTCCCCAAATTTTTGGAGTAGGTAGATCTGAGTCAGAGTTTCATAGAAACTTAGAAATTCGATTAAGTAAGCTAGAGAATTATAACAATATGACTGTGATGAATGCAGGTTCCTTTTCAGTCACTCAGACTTTTGCTTCGATGTGTAGATCCGAATAGAGCTAATATTTTCATGCAATAATTCTTACTTAACAATATAAACATCTGTATCTCAATCCAAATACATAGTTCTCTAATCTCAGTCTGCACAAGGATACCTGCTTGTGCATTTACATAATGAAATATTTTTCTCAAAAATTCTTCAAGAAACAACACTGCCAACAATATTTTTCTTAAAACTGTATATGTCTGATATTTTACTCACAATACATATTAAGCAACATAAGCTTTCTATAAGGTTAATATATTCAGTTTCTACATTATACTTACTATATTAAGAATAAAAGCTAATTTTAAAACAACATCAGTTTTAATTTTTTATTTTGTTCATGAGTACATACATATTATAGACATATTTGGGTATTCAAAATCAATTCAATTTTCTATATAATATAAGGAAAGCGATCAGGTTATAGTCAATTTCTTGAAGGAAATGGATACAGGTACATGTTATTAAAAATAGTTTTCTACTGTCTGAAAATTAGAAATCAGGTTATACACAAATATTTACAAATTAGATTTGCATATTTTCTATAAAATCATCTCAATATTATAAACTTAAGTTTTCTATCAGCAACACTATTTCTAAAAAAAAATCCTTATTTTTTTAAGTAAATTAAACAGAATTGTATGTACAGAATATAGTTACATTAATTTCTGTGTTATTATAAATTTATGGTTTCTTTTAACCACCTGATACTTCTTGACTGCCTTTCATGACTGAGCAAAATAAAAAATTAGTCTTTATTTTTTCTGCTGTTTAGATAGCATATATTTGCTATATAACAAGACATACAGACTTAAATGTTACAAAGTTCTTTAAAATAAGTGAACTTCTTATGTTTTAAAATTTTTGAGTGTCAAAATTGAAATCTGTGGAGTCAAGTGATGGTGTTTCAAATCTTGAAAATGTCTGATTTAAATTACTTATTTTTTATATAGATTTCCTACTCTCAAAAGAATCGTGAATTGTTTCAACTTTCCTAAAAAGAAAGGCAGAGAATGGAATAGATATTTTCAATTCCAGGGAATTTTATATTCATTTACAAATGCAAAGTCCAATATTCTTGAGTCTGTTTCTAATCAAGAACTCTCAAATAATAATTTTAAGAGGCCATTGAGATAGGAAGATTATGAAAAGGATGTGTTTAGTTAGAGGGGAAAAGATCAAATTGCATGGAATACCATTAATTGGATGATTCCCCTGGAAGTAGAAGAAAGTTGATGAGGTACAGAAATTAATTTTTAAAATGATGTTCTGTGATTATTAAAAAATATATAGTAAAATCAACGAAAATAAGATATAATGTAATGCAATATATTATAATTATATATTTGTTATAATATATAATAGAGGAGAAATTATAATAGACTCTCTACTTAATCCTTTTATATCTATAAAATAAATTATACTAGCAGATTAATAACTGATTTTCAAATTGAGTGAGTACTTTTTTATTTATAATTTTATGTATCTTTAGATACATATGTATAACTACAACTATCTATACATCTAAGATATTAAAACATATAAAGTATTATTTTTGGCTAGAAAGAGTTGCTAGGAAACATAGGGTCTTAGTTCTGGGAAATATGTTAAAATAAATGTGGAATTGGGATTATTGATCACTGATAAGCTCAGTTTATTTCTTTTAGCCATAGTCCATAATATTAAAATAAAGTTAGATAAACTCATCATAAAAAACTTCAAAATAATTAACCAACATACTTAATAGGATTTTATAAGTATATTCTATTGTATACCATATATTTCTAATTTTTTAACATTAAAGTTTTTGAATACCATACTTTAACACTCATATAATTTGAATTAATATGTTTTTTAAAATACTGCTTTATTATAATAATAAGTGTGTCCATGTATAGTACTAGAAATTAATGTTGATAAGAAACTCAACAACTTTCCTAATTCCTGGACTGGACATTCTTCATGCTTTTTCAGCCTCAGGCCTTTTCATATGTGTTGGCTGCACACAATTCTAAGAAAAGAGATCCATAAAGCAACCTCTCAAAGTTGCTAATTTACTGTAATGATAAAGGTACCTTACTTCCCCTAAAAAGATTGTTGTTTTATATAGATTAGTATATTGCATTCAAGAAGGAATTACACTTTTTTACTGAGTTCTTAAAATTTCCACCTATCTCAACTCAGATATTCTCCATGGGAAAAATAACAGGCACATCATGCTATATTTTCTGGTTCAATTATGCAATGAAAAAATAAAATTAAGGTGAAAAAAAGCATCAAAAGAAAAGATAGCTTCTCCTCTTTTTGTATTTGATTTAGTATGGTGTAGGTGGTCTTTGAATCTGTGAAGGAAATTATGGGAGTCCAAATTACTGCAATCCCTGCTTTTCCCTGTAGACAAAGCTTATATCCATTGATCACTGATTTCTTGGGAGGAAAAGCAAATAGCAAAAGTAATTTGGTGCTGCAAAAAATAGGGTGTCTAATCTAAATTTCACTTAGCTTCAGCCAATTTATTTGTTATCTTACTTTCTTAGCTTCTCAGTATACAAAATAAATGTAATAATCTTTTTACCTCAGTGGGATGTGTAAGTAGCAGATAAAATACTAGACAACAAAATAACCTGGAGAAAAGTGAAAACATCATATAATTTTAAGGAATAATAATTGGTACATTAGTAATATGATGTTTTAAATTTGAAAATTGCTAATTCATTCTGTACTATATGTTTGAACAGTTTCACTGCAGAAGGCTCTATTTCCTCCTGATCATGGATATTGGTCCTGTCTTGGAAATCAGAAAATAAACAATAAGTAACTTTTTGTTTTTTTGAGAGAAAGAAAGAAGAAGAAAGAAAAAGGGGGAGAGAGAACAAAATTCTTGCTCTATTGCTCAGGCTGGAATACAATCTAGGAACAGGTATTAAAAATCTCTTTTATACCGATAATTGTGCTTAACAACAGAGACAGGAAGGAATAAGGGAAGAAAATAATGAACAAACAGCCAACCAATATTTCATTTGAGTCTATGAAATACTATGTAAATGCTGAAGAGTAATTTACTTCCAATTGTATAGTCACTTTCAGAATAGGTGTAATATGATATGAGAAAAATGTATGTTCTGGAGATCTGGGGTGAAAAATTCTATAGATATTCACTAAGTTTACTTATTCCAAGTCTAAATTCAAATCATAAATGTCCCTATTAATTTTCTATCTCATTGATCTGTCGAATATTAACAATGTGGTGTCAAGATCTCCCACCATTATTGTGCGGGAGTCCAAGTCTTTTTATAAGTCATTTAGAACTTGTCTTACGCATCTGGGTGCTCCTATATTGGGTGCATATATATTTATGATCATTAACTCCTGTTGTTGCATTGATTCTTTTACCATTATGTAACATCTTTCTTTGTTTCTTCTAGTCTTTGTTACTGTTAAAGTCTATTTTGTCAGAGACAAAAATTACAACTCCTGTTTTTTTTTGTTTTGTTTTGTTTTGTTTTACTCTCCATTTGATTGGTGAATCTTCCTCCATCCCTTTGTTTTGAATCTTTGTGTGTTAATGCTTGTGAGATAAATCTGGATACAGCGTTCCGATGGGTTTTGACTTTTTGTTCAATTTGCCTATCTGTGTCTTTAATTAGGGCATTTAATCCATTTAAATTTATGATTAATATTAATATTTATGAATTCAGTATTGTGATTTAATGCTAGCTGGCTATTTTGCCCATTAGTTGATGTAGATTCTTCATTATGGAGATACTCTTTACATTTTGTTAAGTTTTTGGGATGATTGATACTGGTTGTTCCTTTCTGTTTATAGTGCTTCTTTCAGAAGCTCTTGTATAGCAGGCCTGGTGGTGATGAAATCTCCGAGTGCTTGCTTCTTCGCAAAAAATTT